>CAEGAF010119694.1:0-25614 GCA_903067075.1 Micropoecilia bifurca
GTGTGTGTGTGTGTGTGTGTGTGTGTGTGTGTGTGTGTGTGTGTGTGTGTGTGTGTGTGTGTGTGTGTGTGCATATCCCTTTCCACCCATATGTGAGTCAGCAATCCGCTATATAACATATTTGGAGGGATATGCATTTCAAAATAGAGGATTAGAGTTTGTAGGAAGTAATTGAAATTAAATGAAAAAAAAAATCACCCTGATAATCAGTTAATGAAAACTAAGAAACAAAATATGCTGCAAAATTTTAAATCCTCACACAAAAATTTGTTAAGATTGTGATAACTTTCAAAACAATTAAAGTCAGTAAGTATTGTTGTTGTGCCTTTTTCAAATTATTTCTTCTTGACCCTTATTTGCTGATATATCTTTGTCAACTCTTTTTCATAGATACACACTTCTTTCGTGGGTTATACCTGTTCTCTTGTTCAAACAAATCAAGTTTCAGATAATCACATGATTGTCAGTGCATCTAGGCGAGTGTGGTGAAGACAACTTAAGTCAAAACCAAGCACCAGAATGAGGAGGAGATTTGAAAGATTTTGAAAATGACATCATTACCAAATTAATTTGTCTCAAAAATTGCTGAACTACCTAGACTTTCACACACAACCACATCTAGGACTTACAGAAACTATATCCAAGGAGCTGCAGATGTGTGGATAAAAATGGCTTATTAGTATTATAAGTTTTAAAAGAATGGGAAGATTGAGGTCATACAAGAGCAACAGTTGCTTAAATAAATACTTGTATGTAGACTGACCTCTTTGGATGCACACATTTCAGAGAGTTGAAGTAGATTAACACAGAATTAGATGAAGCAAAGCACTATAACAGGTGCCTCTCCTATCAGCTACGGACAGGAGCCTAAGGCTAAAATCTGCACAAGCTCACCAAAATTATATAGTAACAGCTTGGAAAATGTTGCCTGGTCTGATGAGATTCAAGTTTATTTGCCACTTTCTGATCATAGTGTTTGAATATTGCATAAACATCACTAAAGCATGAATCCTCCCATCCCTGTTTCTAGCCGACTGTAAGTGACAGTGTGTTGGTGTTGGAGCTTTTTTCAATAACAATAGCACAGCCTCACAATTTGCTGTATGTCACAATATTTCTGTCCACAGTGAACCTGTATTTTGATGGCAAGATTCAGAAAGCACTGGATCACTAACCTCAAAAGTTTTCAAACTTGTTTTTTAAGTATTGCAATAAGATTCCTGTAATTCAGGATCAAGAATCTCTACTGTCACAAAATCTTAATCTGAATGTGCAACCATCAAATCCTTAGGTAAGGTTAGACTGTTACATCATTGATCCTGAGGGAATTACAACACATACATAAGACAATTAGCAATAGTGTGATATGATATGAAGCAAAAACTCCAACAAATATTTTAACTCAACTTTACTCTATTTAGACTTAAAGAAATTCTGAAAGCAAACATCAGTAAAAATCTGTACCGACAAGGTGTAAAAAAAGTGACTTGTGAGTCTGAACTTTATTCATATTTTCAGAATTTCTTTTTTTTTGATGTTATGAACATATGCCAATTACTGACTGTAAGAGGAAAATATTTTGGAGGTTTAGAGAGATGTTTAAAGACCAAGCCCATGAGTTTATTCATCATTGTAATGCAAGACACAGCAACAGTGACGCAAGATCAACAGCAAAATGCTGAAGATAATGTCAAAGCGTTGTAGTGATTGCTGAGTGCTTTGAAATGGCAGATCTGACAACCATTATGAGCACAATAGGTGACTGATGACAATAATGGGTGAGTAAATACCGCTGTAACCCATTTTACGTCTGGACAGTAACATGTTAATACCCATTAAACTGAGTGAATTTTCCTTTCAAAGAAGAACTTAGTCTTTGGCTTAATACGTAAGATAAAGGTTATATGTCAGAGTAATGATTCACTGTTTCCACTAGCACAGTGATTAAAAAGCAGCACAGACAGAGCCTTGTCAACAAACACAATTGTGTCAAATTTCCCTCCCAACTAAGGTGAAATTGGATATTAGCTATTGTTATTCCCCACAGGCTATTTCTGGTCACTCAGTGGGTGCTGTCACCAGGTGTGCCCGAATGAGCAGTGGCCTGCCAAGGAAAATGTGAAAAGCACCCAGTTAGCATTTGGAAGCTGTGGAGGCTTTAAATGCTTCAGTTAGCTCACTGTCTCTTGTCTCTTGTCTGTTTTTGACCACTAAAGCCAACATTTGGCTGCTTCCCATTGGGAAGCCTCATCTTTACCTGCTGCCTGAATGCATGAAGCACACAAAAAAAGCCAGAAACATCCAATTTTAGGAAGGATACTTACCAAATCATCCATTTTTGTTTCTCAAACTCTGTTCAAAATAATAATAAAAAAATACACATTTTAAACCACTTTGAAATCTTACCAAGCTGTAATTAATTCACAGACTCACAACTTTTCCAGGAATCCATTTGCCACCTATAAACCCACAGCAGTCCTGCTGTGTTTGAGTTGATGTTTGTGCTTGTGTGGCTGCACTTATTGTCCACATCATTAGAATCAAAGAACATGTTTGCTTGGTTCTGACAATATTTGTAGAGGTCCTGTGTGTACACACAATAGTGTCCCCTCTGACCCTCAGGAGGACGAGTGTAAATTTGCAAGAAGCATGACTGATATTGACATCACTGTTATTCTGACACTGTGTTTGTATTTGTGTGCATGTGCCTATACTTTGTTTCAAGTTGTCTTTGATTACCTTGAGTAATGCCAATAACATCCAAAGTCATTGTGGCATATTATGTTTTATATTTTAAAAACCTGACAGTTTAATCAATGATACAAGTAACATTGGTTTCTGAAGGAAACAATCAAATAGAAATCCTTTTATTTAGTTTGTAGTATTCATAATGTCATTTTACAATATTTTGACCAAGATCATAGACATCACACAATTGCTTATGGGAGTAATAACAGATGCCACCATCTAGGAATAGTTTTTAAAGTTTATTCAGAAATGGCAGAACTAGTAGCAACATCGTTTTGAAGTGAATTGACTGCAACTTCTGCACGTCTCCAAATACACACCTGGCTGTGTATTTGGATGTGATATGCTTCACTGACATGTGCTTCTTTCATAATTTCACATTGAGGAAGAGCCTTAATTTAATCTATCAGTGCCTCAATCGACAGAACACTTTCTCTGATGACGTAAAAGTCAGACAAAATATGACATGACCATTCATTCATTTGTCACATTTCAATGTGTCATCCAGGCATCCAGGAACACTATTTTCATTTAATTTTGCCAGCCATTCCTTTTTATTTATATGTCCACTCTAAAAGCAATCACAGCTCATACAAAATGATGTACACGCACTAAAAGAAGAAAGCTTCTGAGATTATCACTGCTTATGATATCAAAACATGTCAAAGAGTCAAAAAGTAAGTAAATAAAAAAAGTTAGAGTTTAAGTGATTAAATAAATATTGGCTACGGATATTATTATGAGTTGTTTGAGCTTAAAAAATAAAATGTATATGAAATCTAAAATAAAAATATGCAGTGCCTGTATAGAAATGAATGAATGAATGAGTTTTTCTGTTAATGCAGATAGATGTAATGGAAGCATTTTTGACTATGCAAATCACTGAGCTTAAGAGGCAGCAGTTGTGTTTCACCTGACAGTTGAAACAAAATCTCAATTACTCGCGCTGATGAACATAATGCGGATGTGAATTTATGCAAACATTTATGTGCACTTATGGTGTTGCCGTTGTGCTGGATGAAAACCAGCGAACATGAAGAAGTCCATACAACAACAGCTTTAGCCGTTTTCCAAGAGCTCTGAATGTTCTCCTTTTAAATTTTTAAGATTTTTAACAGGATTTACCAGTTTCAGATTCTGGCACCAAGGTGCCATTACATCACTAGTTCATTCAGTATTGCAGGGCATTTTATTCCACATTCAACCTCTAATAGTCTTGGTTAAATAAATGCAGACAATACCACTGAACAGTATATTTATGCATAAAGCTTTACAATCAAGTAATTGTTTTTACAGTCCTTTTTACAAAGATAATATACATCACACTACAGACTTTTAAATAATATAGCAAACAAACTAAGTCATATAAAACTAATGCTTCAGTCCACTTCCACTCTCATCTTGAGTCCAATTGTCTGCACCAATGAGGTGGATGATTAGAGAATTAGGCTGTCATGTGTGCACCCCAGGAATCTTGGCTTCTGGAAGTTGACCTCAAAGAGAGATTGGTTAGTGGTCACCAAACTAAAAGCATTACAAAACCGCAAAATTGACCATGTTTTGTGGATCATTTTTAAAGTTTCACAAAATGTTGCAAAATGATCTTTTTTGCATTAAGGTCGAATTACAATAAGGCATCTAGTGAGAAGGGAAAAAGGTTTTGTCATGGATCTTACATTCCTTGATTTGCAGCTAAGCTGAGCACAACATTTTCTAAGGAGAAAAGTCAATGTAAAAAACAAAAACATTGTGTTTTTTTGTGGCAGACCTAGCTGCTAGAAAAAAGAGAGACTAAACAGAAAACGCAGCTGGACCTGTAATTTCTTTAGTCATTTAATATATCTTTCTTTGTGTACAGAATGGAACCAGGTAAAAAAAAAAAAAAAAGGTTGTTTCTTTATATATTAGCCAGTCAAACAGGAAATGGGTAAAACATGACACAGCTGGAGGCGCGCTACGCATGAGGACCTGCTTAAATCTGCTCTTGAGATGTGAAGACTGCTCTTGGCTCCCTTGGGTACTTTTACAGCCTTCATTCTGTCAAAAGATGGCACTAGTACCACACCTGGTATTTTGTTAAACAATAAGAAGGAAGAAAAGGTAGAGGGGGAAAAAAGAGAGACAAATAATAATGGAGAAACTCAGCCATTGAAAATACTAAGATAAAGTATGCAACGGTATAAAGGATAAAAAAGCTATATTAGGATTGCACACAGTAGCAAAAAAAAGTAAAGATGTCAGTTGCATAACAGCCTGATATTGCTAGCAGTATAATTTATTTAGCACAGCAGATTGGACCTAAATCTGGACCTGTTTTTCATGCAGGAACTAATCAGTGACTGCTCATGGGGAAAGAGTGATCATTTTACAGCGCTGCTCTCCTTGGACTCAACCTAAAAATCAGATGTGACTCCTGCTCCGGCGAATACAGTCACAGCAGTGGTGTAAAGAAGCACATGTCTTCACACCATAAGTGCTTGTCACAGTCACTTAGTATGCTATTGTTGCAGGACAGTAAGTGGAAGAGGAGAAGATGCTCATTCTGACAGATGGAGTCCCTGATTGCTTTCGCTTATCATGTTTGATAGACTGACAACCTCTAGAATACCAAAAACATGCAAATACACAAGTGCTGAATTCAATTTGACTTTCAAACAAGTGAGTTCTGCAGTTTCTTTAGGGAATGCTCTGTCCTACAAAAAAACACATGCATTGTTGTCACAAAAATATTAAAAGTGATGAATGTGCATTATTACTTTCAGAAAAAGAAAAAACCCACCAGATCCACTAACATATGCACAATGTTTGACTAGAAAGAATTTTAGCCATTATAAATGAAACAGTACATTTTTATTGTATATTGTTTCATTTTCTCAACAATGAACAATACAAATGATAAAAAAATATTTACTTTGCAACATATTCGTTGGCTTTGGCTGCATGATGCCAGAGTTGTTAATGCTGTTGTCTTACAGCAAAGGGCATTGTGGGTTTGCGTCCCCGCTGAGGCCTTTGTGAATGAATTTTCCATGTTCTCCCTGTGCATTTCTGGATCCTGTCTGGATGCTCTAGCCTCTCCCTGCAGTTGAAATAAATGCGCTTCAGGTTATTTGGTATCAGTACATCCCCCTTAGATGCAAGTATGATCTGAAAAAATATGTTGAACTTTGAAATGTGACGCAAATAGTTGCATCTTGAGGATAGAACACAAGTACACTTGTGTTTTCGACAATATGGACATCGATCACCTGTATGAAGATTACAACATAGAGACCAGTGAGGAAGAGCACAGGGGAAAACCCGCATCCTAACCTATTGAACTGCCTTATTGCTGAAATGTGCTATATTGATAAACTAATGTTGATATGCTTGTCATGCCCCCATCACGCAGTAATCACAGTTGTGTGGTCTGGAACTGCACACGGCCCATGTTCTCAGAAGTTCAGATTATGTGATGTGAAAGGACAAAGGGATCCATATTAAAGTGGTCTGTGTTGCATGTTTTGTGATCAGAAAGGGGCTTTTGTTCTCTATGGACTCCTGGAGGTAGGCATCATGTCACACTGTAACAATAAAGTGTTTATAGAAAATATATATTAGCTTCTGTGCTTCTTTCTGCTTTGGATAGATGTTAATACACACGTGTCTCAGGTTGGAGGGATTTAAACGTCTGAATGGATCATTCATAGGGGATCTGAATTAAGTACAGAAGGAAAACGGAGATGAGTCAATGGTAGAAAGCTTCATTCTCATTCGCTCAGAAATTCTCCTGTAACATGTTCCAAATCCCAGTGATACTACTGGTTTGACAAGGGCCTGAAAGGAAAATGTTCAACCCTTAGAAAAATGTTCTTAGAATGAGAACTCAGAGAAACGCTGTTGGGCATGGTGTCCTTGGTAAATCACTGAAGAAGCCAAAGCTTTTTACATCAGACAGACAACCCCCTTTTTTTTTATAAAAAGCACATGGCAAGACCATCTGCGCTGAGTGCCACAAAATCCATGGTGTATCACAATCCAAAACGTCGTCGTTCAACCAACTCTCCTTTCCCTTTGTAAGAAAACACCCATAAATAATTGTCACAAAAACTGATAGCTAGAGCAGAATTGACTACATATTTGTACACACCTTGCAAAGTTTTAATAAAGATTTTACATCTTCTCATCAGACTCTGAGAAGTATTCTTCCGTGGCAGCAATGTGACCTTAATGAAACTTGCATTGATTGTTATGATACCTTTTGACTCCGTGAAGAAGGAGCAGACCGACACTCCTCCCACTGCGTATTTTCTTATTTGAGTGTTTTTTGAGTCACCCAAATTGTCTTTCTGTCTTCTTAATTCAAGCATTCTTGATGAAAAGATGTAGTCAAGTTCCAGCTTTAAAGACAAGTGTTCTCATCTAAAACCTTTTTTTTTCATTTAAAAGACTGTCAATGCAGAATTTAGGGGTTTTCAGTGCTGAACATCGCAGCTTATTTCTTCTAAAACTGCCATGGCTCAATCATTTCTAGACCCCTTCCTAATTGTTGGTGAAACAGCTTCCAGACAGATTTTCTGTCTTCTACATACAATTAATTAGCATTCTTTACTTCTAAAAAAAAAGAAAAACAAACATAGCCTTAGCCTTCAACTATACCAACTAGAGCAAAAAAATAATATATTTTCCTGCAATATGCATACAACTAGTCCCAAACAATTCTCTGAAGTACATATCATTGTTACCGTAAATATTTGAAACTGTTTTTCCACCCAGAAGTTAAGGAAATCCTGTAACTTCGACGTCTAGCCTAAGGGGCCCCTTTAATTCGCTACCCAGCTTGTTTTAATAGCCCACATCCAAAATGTTGTTTTCTAGCTGCACTCACTCTGTTCTGATTCACACACTGAAGATGCGAGTCATCTGCTTTTTTGCATGTCACTATCAGACATTCAAAAGTTATTTTTAAAGTGTATTGATAAGAAGTCAACAAACACATTATCAACCATTAACAGCTTCAAAGTTTGAGGGCTTTAGCTTCTGGGGATCATTTGATTGGTGTCCCTGCAGAAACAACATGGTCAGAACACGCTGTTGTTTAAATGAAAGAGAGAGAGAGAGATTAAATGGTATCTCTGTTTGTTGTCATTATAATAATAATAATGACAATTTAATGACTGTGATAATGATGATCTAATTTGATGGCACATTTTTTTTTGTGTGCCTTAGAGTTATGTCTTTTTTTCCTCTCTTGTCTCCAAGCTCTTCTTGTCACTGTATTGAAGAACAACCTTTCAAGCACTATTCCTCAAAACTTTAGTTTGACTTTTTCTCTCATAACTATTTTCCTTCAACTCGCCTCACTTGTTCTTCCTTTACATAGTTTAAGTGAAGAAGGAGGAGGAGTGCACACTGCTATAGGGGTTTGCTGTCAGAAAGCAGTGAGGTCTCCCCTACCCCATCCACAACCCCAGATTTGGTGCACCTAGAAACATTTCATACATTTTTGAAGAAACATTTTTGGTGCACCTATAGAAACATTTCATATTACCAGAGGTTCAAATGTGGGTAATGGGTTCCAGTGGCTCGGTCTGGTCCTTTTTGCTCAGATGCCAGCGACTGAGTTGTTGGCATTGACTGGAGGGCAAGTAGTGTTAACAAGGAAGTTGCTAAGAAGGGTAGATTTGTGCAGGGACACTCTTAGCTCTTTTATCCTACTTCTTCTTCCTGTCACGCCCCAAATCTGTGTCTCCTTTCCTGGAGGCTCCATTCAAATCAATGGTTCTTGAAGTAATAATTTGCTGGTTTCTGACAGAAAACAAACAGTTTATAGATTTATATCAAGATAGAACACGTTGTTTTTTTTATCACATCAACAATTTTCTTAACATTACCTTAAACCTTATTTTATAGAAATCAGGTAGCTTTTGTTCCAGGTGCCTGCTCATCCCTCATTGGGGCAGTATGGTTTTGTGAACGTGACTCAGTGATAGTAATGGCGCCTGCCGTCATTTGCAACAGAAACTAATAGATGCTGTGCAATCCAGTGTTATACCCCCCTTTTCCCACCCAGCAAAAAAACAGAAACCCAAAGTTTTGAGTTTGTTACATGGCCATCTTGCCTACATTTCATCTTTGAATTTGCTTTCAACTTGTCCATTTGTTTTGTCTTCCTTTCTGCTATTCAGATACGTCTCATCAAAAATAACAAGGCCAGTGAATTACAACTTCTTTTTTTTTTGCTCTGCTGTCATTCATTCTTTAGTTTTTTTCTTTTTGCACTCCATGGCTTTTTCTCTCTTCTTTTCTCCCTAGATTTTTCTTAACCTTGTTATATAATTTTCTCCAATATTCATCCTTCCCTGCTCTTAATGAGATCTCACCAAAATAACAGGCTGCTGCAGTGTCCGACATTCAACCCAGATTTTCTCAGTCATTCATTTAAACTGTGTATTTTTGACAATATATTCAGTAATAATACAATAATTTACAGGTGGAATATCACTGCAAAACATGGGTCAAGGCATAAAAATGACAAAAGTTATTGAACAATAGTTAGAGGGAAGTTCATGTTAGTCATATTTTGATGACAATAACTCAGCTGACTAAATTCCAGGTGTTGTGTGCCAAACCCAATATCAGAGATAAATATGTGTTTTGTGCGTGTTGATGTCTCATATCTCTTGCGGTGGGGTTATCTCTACTGAGTGGCAAATTAAGTGTTCAAGACATGGCAAAAAATATGGTCCGCCATTCAAATTTTAGTCTTTACTAAAGTTACTTAGTTACCTAATAATTTGGAGCTGAAGAGATAAGAAAATATAAATCTGGAGAAAACACTGAGGCTTGCTTTTGATCAACTTAGGAGGTTGGGAAGAAAGGCAGAACTGTTAGTGGTATGAAAAATAAATGACCTGGTTATGTCCTCATGTTGTTGATTAATTATTGTTCTCTCATTGTTCATAATACTTCTGCAAAGTTCACAACATGCTTGAATTCCCAAACTGCTGCACAATTATGTAACAACCAGCATAATTGTTATATTAAATGGGGCTTTTGCTTTGACAATTACCAGATGAAAATCAGATTTTAATGACTAATTGATGCCTGCCAGTGCAGAAACATATACTTGATTATAGAGGACGCTTTTGCTTTTGTTTTGTTTTTTTTGTTTTGTTTTGAAGTATATATCTGAACACACCAATGACATTTTAAAAAGTACCGACTTTGCTCCACGTTTTGTGTTGGAGATGATAGACTCGGTGTATTTGTAAACACACGCCGTGTTTCCTCAGTTCTTCTTTTGCCACTGTCATATCCTCAATGTCTGTAAGGGGGTCGTGATCGATGTGCGAATCTACCAGGCCATAACAAGGTTAGGAACTCTGCCCTGTGAATATTTGTGTGTAGGTGTGTAATAAACCCAGCTCCCGATTTCAGGGCTGTGCACTCCTTCACAAGTAGGATGTACATGTGCTCTGCAGGAAGGAATCCATCTGAAGTCAACCTGACTGTGAAGGACGCATGTTGAAGAGTGTTTGTTATTTTTTTCTGTGTATATTTCAGTTTGCGACTGCGTGTGTGCACAGAGTGTTTGTAACTGTCAAGATAATGATTCCACCACTCAGTTTCTTGCTGCTCTCGCAGCGAACTGAATCAATAACTATGACAAACCTTGAGTCCATTTTTGTCTCGCTGTGCGCGCGCGCGCACACACACACACACACACACACACACACACACACACACACACACACACACACACACACACACACACACACAACGCTCTGTGTTTGAAGCTGGCGTATTGATTGTTCTGCTATTGAAACCCCTATGAGGAGTTTGCCATAGTTTTTAGCACATTGCTTCCACCCCTGACAGCTCAAAATGCTGCAGGCTTTTGTTTCTGCTAGCTGAGGGGGACATTCACTAAACAGAAGCGCACACATGTACTACCTTAATGTACATTTACATTTTTCTGTATTTAGTGCTTTCCTGGGTCTTCACGTTACAGTTCTTTGTGTTTTTATTTAGAGACTTTATTCTGCTTTCCACAAAAGAGAAAAGAGAAAAAGTTACTGTGATTGTTACCCTATTTGCATGTTTTGCTTTGATAAAACTGCTCCTCGTAACACAAGGAGGACTGAAAACAGAGTGGCAATGATAAAATATCAAAGGATCACATATCATATTTAATGTCAGAGTCACTCTGGTCTCTGTCAGCTCTGTCCCGGCTGAGTAAATGCACTAGCGAAGGATGAACCTGCTTTGGGTTCTGGCTGTCTGAGCATTCCTGCATTTGCCACTTTGCTTGAGTTAACTTCTCCATCTTACTGACAGAGCTGGATGGCAGTCAAATAACATGTGTACTTTGTTTATAGCCAAAGTCACACATCTGCCATGCAGAATATGTAGTCAAGTTATGGAATTTTACTCAGTTGCTGTGTATGTAAAACAAGGCAGTGTGAGCACATAGTTTAGACTTATAGTTCACTAAATTAACATGTTCTATATTGATTCATTTTCTGGCTCCTAGTAGGTGGGAATTACTTTCCACAGTTTGTAAATTAGGGTTTCCTTCCTTATTCTTGAGTTTTTGAGGTGCTGAAGATCCAAATGATCAAAATGATAAAGTAAAAGTGATTGCAGATTTTCATGGCACATATTTCATGCAATGTTTAGTGGGATAAGGACAATAGTTCAAGTATTCACAATAACTGCAGCTTAACTCAAGTGTCTGGTATAACATCCAAAACTAGATGTCACTTTTGGTGTGCTCCAGGTGTTTGTGGGCTTGAGCAGAGAAAGCTATATTTATATGAAAGGGATATCATGAGCCAATCGAAAAAAATAAATAAATAAAGACGTCACAATCTTAGACACCTTTCCTCTTGGTAACTGGGAGTTACCATGGAGATAGTGTCTGAAATTGTGATGCAATCAAATATACTGATAAGCAAAAAGGGAGATGACACTGACTTTGACATAATACATTCCCCCAAATGTTTTTCTAGAATTTGCAAATATTATCAATCTTTTTTTTAACCATTTTGATGTTTTATTGTTTGTTTGTTTTTTGGCGTGTGTTTTATCCAGTTTTGCAGAACATCATCCGTCATGGTTACATGTTCTTCACTGATACGTTCAAGGGCACTTCAGCAGGGAAGATGCTTAGTGGCGCCGCAGGACAGAGCAGAACTTCAGGATCATATGGTTAAAGGTCTTTCAATACGTTGGAGTTTTGAATGTGACATCCCCACTCACATTCAAAACAGAACAACATAAATACCATCAGGATACATCTGTTCCCTTAAACTAGTGAGTTATTAATCTTGCTTGTATTACAACAATGATAAAATTCTGATTCGATGCAGGCTGAGCTGCAGTCACAAAGTGGACATTCATCTATTATATAATAAATTAATAAAAAATATATGTATACATATAAAAATAATTATTATTGAAATAAATTAACATTTGTAACATTAATGATTTTTCCTAAGCCTGTGTTCAAAACATGCGTTCCTTATTACTCTACCTATTCAGAGAGAGAGAACATTCTTTTAGCAGTGAACTGTTCTCTGGTGTGTAAGAGACTGAAGAACACACAAGAGGTAATGAACATTCTGAGTGTGGAATAGTTTTATTGCTTCTCTTGAAATATGTGCTGGTTTCTCAATGTCACTATGTAATTATATTAGTTCTTTGACAAAGACCATAGAGTGAATATGAACAGGAGCGTGTGTGTGTGTGTGTGTGTGTGAGACGAGATCATTTTGACAAAAAGTTATAAGCTGGTGTTGACTCCAGCGGGGCCGGGGCAGACACCCCGGTGCACAGAAGTTGCTGTAGACGCATACAAGACGTTAAAGTTTGTCAAGCTCATGAATAACATCATGGAGCGTTTTGCACGGCTCATATTGTTTCATGAATTCAGATTGCATCACAACAGGAAGAGTTCACGTTTGGCGTCAGTTCATTCTGCATGGTTCTGTGCCTGTCAGTGATGAGCTGCGCTTCCTAATGTCTGTTTGACATGTAGATCTGAAACAGAAATTCAAATTTCTATTTGGTTAAGAATGAATAATCTGACCTCTGCCCGGTAATCAACGATGTGTCCTGGGAGTGTGCTGCTGCAGAGTGTGCTGCAATAGTTTGTTGGGGAATATTTTTATTTTTCTTGTGCCTTTTTAACATGGATTTAAATTGTTTTTCTCCACATTGTTTTGTGATTGATTACACAGTTATAAATCATAATGTAGGACAAATTAACAAATTAAGAAAGTGGGAGGTGAGCATGAGAAAGTTACTCCTTTAATCTGGAGTTATATTAAAATGCAGAAGCATTTATATGTGTAACATATGTGTCAACATCAGGGCATACGTTTCTCAGCAGATCAGCGCTATTTGAGGTAATTACATCATGGAATATTATGTTATGGTGGGTATGTTGTGCATATCCCTATATATTTTCTATTTTCCAGCATGAACCATATGAATTATGTCAACCTGGTTTCGCTATGGGCTGCACAGTGGCGCAGTTGGTAGAGTGGTTGCTTTGCAGCAAGAAGGTTCTGGGTTCAATTCCCAGCCCTGGTCTTTCTGCATGGAGTTTGCATGTTCTCCCTGTGCATGTGTGGGTTTTCTCCAGCTTCTCTGGTTTCCTCAAACCCAGATCTCCACTGACATGGGTAAGGAAAGGAAAACATATTCACACAATTTTCTAGTTTTGGTTTACATATCATGACATGCAAATGTCTCCAATGGTTGGATCTAAATCTAAAACAGACCTGTCAACTCCTCAGTAGTGTGTAATAAAATATTAAAATAACCGATAACTTAAATGTTCAGAACAAATCAGCTTAGAATTTGTCCAGATATAAAACTAGTTACTTCCAAGATTTAAAATGGGTTTTGAAATGTTTTGTTGTTGCAGACGCCTTAATTGGAGACGATGCAACTCTGGCATTTGTGAGTTTCTTATTAGAGGGGGAAGGCAGTGACATCCAGAAATCATCACTGCAACACCATTATGTATCGTGGATAATAACTTCAACTACTCGCTGATTTGTTTGGGGATTTCATATTTAGCAATTACTTTCTCAGAATAGGTGTCACATTTCATTACTAGTGGTTATCTCCTGTGAAATCAAAGTCTTCAATTACACAGTACTTCAAACTCACATACTTTATTATACTGTACACTTCTAATTGCTTCAATTCATTTTCATCTCCTCATTAACTCACAAATTGCTCCTTTCTTCTACTTTTAAAGCTACTTCAATCCATGCCATGAACATGAATAAATAGCTAAATAATGTATGGCTTTTTCAAATGAATTAATTTGAAAATGCAATTCTTCACATCCATGTCGGGCTAGAGTAGGTTCTTGACAATAACCAGCGCATTTGCTGTGATTTTAAAGAACCATGCCTTTGCAAGCTGAAGCTTCAGCATCTTTTAGGGGGATGCATTATATAAAACTGACTTTTTTTGAGTTTTAAATTATGCTACAATGTTACGTCCGTATTAAAAACCTGCAGTGTTGCTTTGTTTCTTTCATGCATGTTTGAAAAATCTATTTAATGTGCTGTGTGCTCAACACTCCTAAGAATGGTTATAAATGGTATAATGAAGGAACATTGTTGTGATTATGCAGAAGGCAGTACTGGAAAGAGCATGAGCTTCTTAAAGAGACAGAGACCCAATTTCAAGGCATCAAATTGTTTGCGATAAAACATTTTTGTAACAACTGAAGGCAATATAATCACTTGATGTTTTTTTTAGCAAAATCAAGTGACTACATTGTTTTGTGCCTGGAAAATGCACAAAATTGCCCCTTTGACATGAAAATGGTGCTTTGCTGCTGTTAGCAAAACAAAACTGTTAGATGAATTTGGACATTTGTCTCCTTTTAATCAGCAAGCAAATTAAAACGAGCATAAAAGAAACATAAAAAAAACTGCTGCCTCAGTTCAGGAAACTGTGCCATAACTTTGGGATTGTCTAGGTTTAGAGCAGAGCTTTGTTCATAGTTTGACACTGACGGGGTAAGGGATTCAATTCAAAAGAAAATACAACACAGGAAGTGAAGGACTGATGATCATGGTAGTCATCACACAGCAGCATCCGGCATTAACATTCACTCATGCAGTCATCACTACATTCAAGGGTCACAAAAATCACCCCTGTTATTTATTTCTCCCAGTCATGTAATAACAAAAGTAAACTAAGAAAAATTGCATATCCCACGCTTCATCCAGGTCGTGCATAATTTTGCGACTGTCAACGAATTTTTGGCAGAAATTCTCAACACTGATCTTTTAATAATATTGTGGTCAGAACCCTGAGGGGTTCTGAAAAATCCAGGAGCACTGCATCAAAAGAAAATGCAATAAAATAAAATTCTGTTAGATCAGTTTTTTTTTTCCTGACGTCTTTTCTTTTCCCAAAGGTAATTGTGAGTTCATAATAATTGAAGAAAAAATATAACTTCATTAAAAACTTCAATCGAATAACTGGCTTGACAATGTAAGAATACAGCAAAAACGTTGCAGTCGTCCCAGGTGAGTAACCTGTCACCTAAATAAATAAATAGCTTATAGTTTACCCCGATATCTTAAAAGCAGATTTGATTCCTATTTGTTCAACATATCTCAACAGCCAAAACCCATTAACATGATGGACAGACTATTCCACTGTTGTCGATTTTAGCAGAATTGCTGGAGCCAGCGGCTCACCCTCAACAGATATCCACCACAGATACTGTTGCAACAACTTCTGTCAAATGAACTCGAAAGGTCTTTCAATCTTCACTGCTTTCTCTACAACATCTTTACGACTGATTGTTGAAGGACAGTGACTACGGCCCGTACGCTACCAGGGGAGACAAACAAGGACCAGCTGCAAACAGCAACAGCATCTCTTCAGGGCTACATTAGCAGCTACATACTGGTAGCTGCAAGCACCTCAGGTCACAGAATGCACTGAAGATGTCTGCGCACGACTCAGACTTGTGAAAACAAAAAACACGGTACCAGGTGAAAAAGGAGGGACTTGAGAGCCACTCATCCCATAACCACAACTACATGCAGTCAATGAATAAGCTGGAAAAAAAGAAACAAGTCTCAAGTTAGCAACAGTTGTGTTTTCGTTTGTGCGCAGTACATCTTGTCAGGTTTTTCTCCTACAGGAGAAAGTCTTGGTGTCACCGTTATATGACTGACAGGCTGGGAATTGTGGCGCACTATGTTTTCTGATTCTGCAGCAGATGGTACCCATGCCTTATAAATGATAAAGTCTGCAGAAGAAGAGTTTTTGAGATCAAACGTTTAGCTGAATCAACATCTGCTAAAAATTCCACACACACAAATTTTTCTGCACATGCATAAGGGAAGAATATTACTGCTATCCTCTCTGTCTTGATCCTTAAATCCTGGAGGCCTGTTGGCGGCAAACAGAGCTTATATAAAAGGCTTTTAAGTTTTTAGATAACTACTGAAAAGGTGTAATAGATTTCCACTGTGTATATTCATTTTTTTCATGTGTCTTCTCACATAGGGAGATATTTTCACTAGGTATTCTCTTTTAACTTTAGGAAAACTACATTTATTTTTCTCAATGCTGACAGGCTATCAGTAATGTTTTTATTGATATCATAGATATTTTAAAAAATCTAAAAGGATTTTTTTATGATTTTACTGAGAGCAATATCTTAAGAAAGGTTCAACACTTTCCTAAATAAACATTTTTTCAGCTCTGTAAAGTATTTTAAGGATTTTTTTCCAACAGCCTCATGTTTGCATCTATACAACTAAAAACATAGATAAAGTGCCGTCATTCTAAAGTGAAACTCGCAACGATCTAATGTGGTTTTGCTACGTTTCTATGTTATTTGGATGTGCTTCATACTTAATTTTACTACGGATAACATGTATTAATTTCATTTGTAAGTCCTGACATTTCTATTCATAGCAGCTGTAAAATGTTACTTCATTCTAATATTTAATGTCTCTGCAGATGAATTTCAACAGAAAATAGTCAAGTTAATATGTATAGCACATTTCAGCAAGGTGGCAGTTTAAAGTGCTTTGCACCATAAATACATAATGCACTAACCAATTATGAAACAAGTAATAAACATTACATTTTGTCAAATGCCATCACCAAAATCAAGATGAATTGACAGGTATTAACTAGTCCAGCTGGCCTCTGACTCAGTGCTCCCTTTGTCTCATTCATTAGCTTCTTCTGCTGTATATCTTCTTTCTCTCCCTCTGACTCTGAAGCCTTCTCATCTCTAACATAATTTCCATTATCTTCATTATTTCTTCCACTCTGTTGCTCTTTCAGTGACCTTCTTCATCTGTGATCTTCCTGTTTTATTAAAATATCCCCTTAATGTCTGTCAAGTAGATTCAAAGATTTTCCCAAACATGCATGAAAGATGGATGTCCAGGTATGTTTTTGATGAGGGAATAATATTATAAAACATTATAAAACTCGAAACGTTTATACACAAATCCTCCCCAGCTCCCCGTTAAAGCATGGGTTGGTTTCTTCATAACTTTAATCAATACCAGTTCATTACATATCTGTGAAAAAGTGACGAGAACAATGGCAGAAGAAGTCTATCTACAGTTTTCCAAAAGTTATGTTGGACACATAAAACACAAAGAAGAAGATGCTCTATGCAGATGAGCCCAAACTCAAACATTTTGACTTACATGCTTAACACAAAACACTGTTAACTCTTCCTCCCCAGTGTCATTTTGATAGAGTTGCCCACAATGCCAACATAAAACCGTTCCCCTAAAATGATTCAGAAATCTGTGATGACTGTCTTCTATCAACAACTCACTGTTCCTCTGATTTCTAGAAAATTAATTATGTTATATCTTGTAAGGCAGATTCTTTAATTAGAGCAAAGCTAATTGGTTTTAAATGTGTTCTCTTAAGGTTAGATTAATTGTATTTGCAATTATATTTAAATGAACTTTTTGGCATTTCTATTTCTGTTTATTTTTATGTAGAAAAAAACAAATCACTTGTTCAAATATCATTTTTGGTTTAGAGTTCCTATCCTTTTCTCTTCCGTTAGAATCATATGTTCCCTCCTACATGTCTCTTCACTCTGCGTCTTTCTTGCTTTGTTTTTTCTCTCCTTTCCCTTCAGTCTGGGTCGTCATCCAAACAAATAGTATGAGGTGCATGCTGTCTCAGGCACTAGTTGACCATGACAGGACATTCATCACTAGTCACAATGTCCAAAGTTATGTTGCTGTTGGGTGTTTCATTTCTGCTCTGGAACAATGACAGAAGCATATACACACAACAACAACAACAACAAAACACACAAAAGGTTACCTATCACAAAAAAATAAGAAATGTTGCAAATCAGGAATACAGACCTGAAAATGATTAATTTCTTTAACACAAACAGACACATGCAAGTAATGCCAAATATATATACATATATATAAAACTGGCACAGGCAGTTTGACTTCATTATGCAGATTTTTTGAATTGAGCACTTTTCCAGAGAGCCCATCAGTAGGAATTAAATCCATCAAACCTAAATCCAGTGCCGCTTCATCTAAGCTTCCTTTGGTGTGGATCGTTGGCTGTATTCGCTAGTCAGAGCTGTTTGTCTTCTCGATTCAACCCTGGTACTTATTATTCACTTTAGGATGCTGGTGCCTAATTAATTTGCACTGCATATTTTGATGCCAATTTCTAATTTGTGCTTTAAAAAAATACACAATAACCAAACAGATGGAGGGCACATGTTTTAAACACTTGGATAAATCTGGATAGCACATGTCCTAAACACAAACTTAAACTCCTCTACATATACATGTATTATCAAAATTGTCGCATACACTCAACTAAAAGCCCAAAACACTGAATTACTGAATAGTAATACATTTAGAATAAGAACCTACTGAGCAAAGAGGATCGAGAACAACTCACCACCGCCTTCCGCCCTCCATTAATTTCTAATGAGCGATGCAGTACAATTCCTGCTAAACCTTCCAGCTTGGATCAGTGTACGGCTTGTCTTACGATCATGAACAGATAGCTGGACAGCCTGCTTCAGGACCTTCTGGCAGAGAGCAGAATTATGTGTTCAATTAGTTACAGAAAGTCGTCTAGGTCCTACTTAGTAGAGCAGACCCAGAACATCACGCCACCATCACCTGACTGAAGGTATAATGTGTTACATTACTCCAGATGTAACAGTTTCTTTGCCAGTTCATCAGAGATGTTTCCAACAGTCTTCTCGTTAAAATAGATTTGGGATGTGCGAAATAAGGTTTTGTGTTCTTGTTTTAGTCAGCAATGGTTTTGCCCTTTGAACTGTCCACTGTATATCCTTCCTCCTCATGACAAGAGACACATTGTATGTTTAAAATCAGAGGCCTCTTTTCAAACTTTTTTTTTCAGTTTTAATGACACCTAACTTAAACGAAAGGTTGCAACCACATGCAATCTAAGCCTTTTTGAGTAATTGAATTTCTGAAAGAAACCGGGTATAAGATATTCAGTTGGTGGTGAAATGGAGACTGAGTGATGAAAGATAAAGTATTTGGGTCAAGTATTCATGGAGGATTCTTACCTTAACGTAAGATCCTAAGACTTTTAATAGAATACCATTTTTTTTCACTTTCCGCTGAACAGACAATAGAAAAGGCAATAGTGAAAAATGTAGAAACGTAAAAAAGGAAGAGAGGGGCTCAGAATCTAATCAAAGCAGGGACACTTTGCTGATTGCCTCTTCAAAAACAATAGGGGGAAAATTGGTTTGGTTTGCTCCTGTCAAGAAAGCAAGAGACAACTGATGCTAAAATGGGTAAAATGTTGCAGGGAAGTAACAAAAGGAGCTTAAAGTAAAATGACTAAATTACTTGTTCATGAACCTCGGTGGGGAAATGGGTAATCTCGGGCGCCAATTCTATTCCCCAGTCTCTTGCATCGGTACTTTCCTCCATCTGACAATTACAGAGCTTTTCTAAATTGATTCTTCTCTCCTCTTTATCTTTAGCATTTATTGTTGTATTTATATTCATGTAAAAAGGCATAGAAATGGAACGATCATACAACGATTTGTCTTTAGGTATGTCCTGGTATGGTGACCATTGTCATCCCAAAATATTTTAAGCCTTACAACCATTTAAGGCATAATAAAATAATTGTGAATTTTAAATATGTCAGCATTTTTAAAAAAACTATTTTTTTCTATCTTTCTTATAAACCATATGTGCTATTATTTATAGAAAAACTTCTTACTTTAAAATGCTCAATATGCAGGTAAATTGTTGAGATTTGAAAAACAATCATTACATTATACATGATTTTATGATTGTAAACAAATATGTTTCCTTTGTCAAACATGGAATTACACAAATTTAAAACAACAAAATTCATATGAGGCTGATATGAGGCTGATTTTCATACATTTCACCTCGTTTTCTTAAGTTAGTATCTTGATGCACTTTTTTGTTTAATTTAGTTATCTTTAGCTTTCTGTGTAACAAGAGGCTCTTTATTTTTGAGGCAAGAAGAGCAAATACATTTAAAGAAACTGTTCTATATAAAAGTACAGAGCATACTTTTTACTCTTATATATTAGAGAGATTTAGGATCACAAATAGTGGAATTTTTTAAGCAAATTTAGTGACAAGTCCTGGCTCATCATTTTTAAAGTCTACATAAATGTGTCTTCGACATGCATTTGAATGGTCAGTCAGGTTTAGGTCATCAAATGGGGTCGTCTGTGTACATAAGCCCTGAATGTCCACTGAGAGGCAAGGAGGAAGAGCTAGAATATGCCATGTTCAGCCAAGTGCAACAACCTAGCAAACAACATCAGCTCCATTAGCTACAACAGTAACTACCTACATCAATACGGGGACAATGTCATCAGTGCAAAGGGTGGTGTCACCTAATTAGAACATAAGTAAAAAGCAACTTAATGAGTTGTAATTGGCGAGTTGTTGATGAATCAGGTCTAATTGGCTTGTATAGCTGAGATGATAAAAAAAGTTTGATTACTTTATGCTAAACATGTTAGCCAGGTAGCAGGTGCTGTTTCAAGGAGCTGTCATGAGTAATCCATTACCTTACATCTCAATCTCATCACCCGCCTCCACAGAGAGGGAGAGGGCATGGCTTCCTCAGCAGTGGGCTTCCTAAGACGTTAATTATACAATGAGCTAAAGGCGCTGGCTTTGCTCTCCTTTCATCCCAGGTAAAACTCTTTCTGGAGCGCGAGAAACTTGAGAGTAGAAGTTGTCGTGACTTCGCAACTGTGACATGTTAATTTCCGAAATCTTTGACATTGATTTCAAAAGAATCAATTGTCAAGTTATTCTACAACAAAGCCAGCGTCTCGGTCAAGAAGCATCAAGCTTAGATTTACAGGTTTCGCTCTTTGTAGTTTTGATCTGTCGAGGTTCATCCTGGGATTTAATTATCAAAACACTGTCTTCTCTTCCCTTTTGATCTCCTTTCATCCTTTCATTGTCTCTGGAAAAGCCAAAATCAATTATCCTCAAGCCTTATCTATATGCCTGCCTATGGTCCTAGGGATGAATGATATTCAAAGCCTGTCATCTTAAAGCCAAAAAAACTTTTGATACATTAACTCTATCTATCTATCTATCTATCTATCTATCTATCTATCTATCTATCTATCTATCTATCTATCTATCTATCTATCTATCTAGTCATAACTTTCTCAAAGCAATCCAAACAGATACAAAATATCTGTGATCCTAAACCGAAAGACCAGAGTAGCAGTGAAGACCATATATTTGTGCAAACATGCTGAAGCTGAACTTATTTCCTACATATTGTTTGCCAGCACTTATATTCTGATCTGTTAATCTGCGAAGCTGCTGCACATGAGTTTACGAGCAAAGGCAGAACATCTTTCATCAGCATTAATGAGATCGGCGGCGATGTTGTATCCCTGGTGGAATGATCTTGCTGCTGATAAGGCTGATTATGGGTCTTCTCTTAAGCCTTTGGGAGGAATATGTAGTGCCTCTTATCGATGGTTCTATCAAAGCCCAGGCTGCACACCTTTGATAAAGACTACCTGAACTCTGATTCGCTGATTGACACAGATGTGTGAAGATTATATAAATAAAAGATTTTTCAACCTTCAGACAGCAGATTGGAAAGATAACAGAAGCAAGCGTGAATTTCATGAATATGCAGCGCTAATGCAAAGTTTTTAGGGCTTAGAGAAACTTGAACGGCACACAGCGTCAGCACACGTATATTACCTTGAAACTTTCAGTGACTTATAGATAATAGCGTCAACCTGATTAGCTTCCCTCTCTGTGTTCGCTTTGCTCATATACTGCATGGTGTTGCATAATATAGTCTCATTTCCTTCCTCATACTGCAAACATAATTTTAAATTTTTCATCCTGGCCTCATCAGAAAAAAGCAATATAAGGTTGGAGAATGTAAAAGACTGTACAGGGGAAAAAACAATGCAAAACATTTATATTAACAGACAGAGAAGCAGAAACTGAAAAGTTGTGGACGGAACAGAAAACTACGGCAAACTGTTTAATTTTGTCCGCTCTGCCCACTGTCTCTTGCCATTATTCCCCTCCATTTCCCCTCACTTGCCTCACTGCTTGGTCAGGTCATTGAATTTCAGTGGTGAGCAGGGGTTCTGCTCTCTTTGAACTTCCTGGAAGGTCAAGAGTGGCAGGGCAACACCGTGTCACAGCTAATCTGTCCCTGGACTACTCTAAGTAAGATAGGAGAAACGACACTGCATGTGTGTGTAAGTGTGAGAGAGTGAGTAACATAAGGGTCATCGTTCCTCTGCAGTCTTGGTACTGTTGAATCGTGAGAAGAAGAATGGGACAGGAGACAGAGATGATCTGCCTAAGTAATGTACGAAGAAGTGGCCCTGAAAATGTCCCCCCCCCCACAGACTCGAGCCAATGAAGCAAAAACTTACTCACCATGCTCATATTCTCAAGTAACAGAGAAGGTCTTAAAAGTCACTTGATACTGAAAGATGATATGAGAATCAAACTTAATTGATTTTCATTCCTCTCCATCTTCTACTACACTGCAGACTTCTCAATGAACTCCCCAGGTGGCCATCTTGGAAAGCTCTCTGACAACTCTGCCACAGGCGGCCTCGTCAAAAGTGAGAGTGACTCAGAGTGCAGACAGCCGACTCAAGGCTTTGTGGACTGGCAGCGACGGAACAATCTTTTGATCAATGCGGTGAAATGCGGTGAAATCCACCAGCCAGGAGCTGCACGCACAGACCCATCACACTGACACCGCTGAACATCCAGGCAGAGATACTGGACACTCATGAGTACCTGGACATTCACCTAAACAATAAAGCGGACTGGATTCATAACTCCGATGATCTTTACAGGAAGTGTCAGAGCAGATCTGCTGAGGAGACTGAGGTCTTCAGGCGTGCAGAGGGCGTTCCTCAAGACATTCTCTGACTCTGTAGTGACATCAGCCGTCTTCTTTGGTGTATTATGTTTGAGCAGCAGCTTACCTACAGCTGAGAAGAAGTGGTTGGATAAGCTCATCAGGAAGGCCAGCTCTGGGGAGAGCCTTTGTCCAAGTGCAAGTGGTCGGAGACAGGAGACCTCTGGCTCAAATAACGTCACTAATGGACAATGTCTCCTACCCCAGTGGCGGTTGTTGAACTGGAGAGCTCCTTCAGTCACGGACTGCTGTATTGTAGGTGAATAAAGGTCCTTATCACAGATTTTTCCTCCAAGCAGCTGTGAGATTTTTAAAACACCATTGCTCCAAACAAACTCAAGAAGTGCTTACATTCCTGCAGTTATTTGCAGTTTTCTTTTTTCATTTATTAAATAAACCAAATCCAAAAGTCCAGTATCTATGAATACAACACACCTGTGCTTTACATAGCGATAGGGGGTTAATACATAAATATTATCAAACTTTAAGATTTCTAATTTTAGAAAAAATCCTGAATCTCTCCAACATAAGCAAATGTGTGAAGCATTACATCAACCAACGATCAAATTGTTTTCTTGAAACAGCTAAAATGTCATCAACATCTGATGAATCATCAACTGGCCAGTTTCAGAGTGTATATGCCTGGAGCTCAACATGGTGTTACATTTGTCACAATGGGATTGCAGGGATTTGTACGGGGTCAACAGCCAGAGAGAAGAAGAAGAAAAAGAAGAGGAATGAGCCGTGACAGAGGAGTTGGGAGGTAAAGCAGAGGAAGAGGCAGAAGAGGCCGAGGACATGTGCAGGTTTCCATCGCGCCAACATCATCAGGCCCACAACAAGATGCTGATGGAGTTCTTTTCATCCTACTCCTCATTCCTTAGTAACCCCATTAAGGAAGTTTTCTCAGCTCGAGGATGGAAAGTATATAAAGACTGCACTGAGGTTCCTGCAGCACATTGTTTCTTTAAGAAGATGGTCTAATGGTGACTGTGGCTCAGTCCAATCTCTTGCCATCGATCTCCTTTAATTCCTTCATAGTCCACTGTTATATTGCTAACATGACTAATCAATTTGACTGTTATCTGTACACAGTGAATCAAGGACTTGTTCATTGACACAGATATTTAATTTGAAGAGACTGATTAAGGACTGTGAGAAGAAAACTGCATTTTTCATGGTGTCTTGCTGTTTGTACAGATTGTTCTAAAAATGCACTTGCTGTTTTACAAATGTCAAAGGATTGGAGAAATGCACCAATACAACTAAGAAAAACTGTAATACCGCAAATTGGATAGATTTAACATGATAAGCTACTTTTCACAAGCTGAAATTAAAAACCTCAAGAGCAAAAAAACAAAAACATGTGAGTGGTATTGAATGGACTTGCTTTTTAGCCTGTGGCATTTGAATCATACTGGACAATTTAGCATAATAGCACTCAACTGGCACTCCGCTGTAATTGAAGTGATTCATTAACATAAACTCTGTCTTGCATCTTTCAGATGAATAAACTTCAATAAACAGAAGTGGAACATCTTCACATTTTATAATAGAAACTGAAAAACAATTTAATTCAAACAATAATGTTGACTGACTGATGGGCAGCCTTGGAAAGTTCATAAAGGCTTTGCAGTAACATATGGATGGGTAAATATTATAGCATTTTCTCTAATTATTAGAGTAATTATAATGTGTTACAATTTGAAAGGATAAATAAGTGCCAAAATCACTTTAAACTACAAAACACAATTTTGTTCTTGAAGTATAATGATAGCCCACACCATCTCACTCTCATTATCTGTCTGGTTGCCGTTATTGCCATTGTGTGATAAATGCGACACTCAGACTTAAGTTTTCCAAATAAACAAAGTAGCATGAGGAATTTCCAATTTTGATGTATGAGAAACGTCCCATTTATTTGCTGTCACAATGTGAATGCTAAATTAATTAATTCTAATTGATCCTCAAGGGAATAAAGTGGGTACAATTCATTATCCATGTCTGTTGTGAGGCATCATCAGCAAGCAAAACAAAGTACTGATCTTCTCCCAGAGTGCAGGCTGCACTGTAAACGATGCTCCTTCCATGTATTGTGCCTCAGTGAAAGTGCCATATGACAATGACAATGTAATTTCTCTCTCTTTTGAGGAATTTCACTTTGCCTTGCACTGAAAGCACTCATGGGAATCCTGGTTTATGTCATATAATTACAGGTTCAATCTGATCCTTGTAGGTGTAATCCTCAGCTTAGTTTTTGTTTTACCGTTTCCTCCAAACACAGATAAAATACTGCAAGTAAGCAATCTACCATTGCCACTAACATCCATCCATCCATTTTCTTCCGCTTATCCGGAGTCGGGTCGCGGGGGCAGCAGCTTCAGAAGGGAGGCCCAGACT
>CAEGAF010119703.1:0-15559 GCA_903067075.1 Micropoecilia bifurca
CACACACACACACACACACACACACACACACACACACACACACACACACACACACACACATTCACACACATTCACACTACAAAGCTCAGGGATTAAAAGCAGAGAAATAGTAGAGGACTAAATCAAAGTCTTTCTATGCCTTTTCTGCCTAAGTAAATAGAAACGTCCTACACGAGGGAATAGAAGTAAATATTTGTTCCATCCTGTTCCAGCAGATGTGCTTGTCGGGCTGATGTCAGGCTCACAGCTCTAATTGCTTGGAAGTGCTGGAAACCACTGATTGCTGTACTTGCTAAACAGATTTTTCTCTCTTTCCTCATCTTTAATTCAGCAGTTCAGCCACTTTTGTCCCACTTAACTTGTCCTCTTCAATTTCAGCCTTCCTGTCACTAAAGACCCTGCTTACATTTTCTGTCGTTCTTCGCAAAGTAGCACATATACTGCAGCTCCTAAAAGACTAATTACAAGGCGATATCTGAAGCGGCGAGATAACACGCATGCCTTGCAGCAGTCAGAATGGAGATCTTGATGTGCTTTGGACTTTTTGCTGCGTTCAGAGACCAACCGTGTCAGCAGGACTGGCATACCAGAATGTCTCTTCTCATCATTTTAGGGGACAAACAAAATGTATGTTCCCCCTGGGAACTGCCTTCGATCCCCTCACTGATACTGGAAGCTACTGGGGAACTATTATTTTTTGTAGGAATGTGTCCTTTACTTTATGATCAGCTTTTTGATCCATTTTCATTTAAAATTCCACAACATGAAAGCGTTTTTCCTCCTACATTCTCTTTTTTTTGAAAGATTTGAATGTGTGGTTGGGTTAGATGACCATTATCACACTTAAAATTGACTTTCAGTCTAAAGCTAAAGATGGTCCACATTTTTAGGAAGCAGGGTTCTGTAGCACAAGCATAACTAGCAGTTCGGTCAGTGATTTTGAATAACCAGGGGCAAACAATTCTCGTTTTTTGTGAATTTTCTCTAACCCACGTACACTGATAGTTGTAAATCGATCTCAAATAAATACAGACTCCAAAACTAACAGCCTGGTTCACTACTCTCCTAATGAGCTAATAGCCGAGTAAAGTTTCAGTTTAGCGTTTATGCTAACTTTGGAAACATTTAGCACACTAAACGTCCCCTAAATAATTTTTTTAGATAAATTCTAAAGCACTAATTTTCTGGTTTTATAATCTTTCAGTTGAATGAAGACATCTGTGTTAAAGCTATAAATCCTTCGTGTAGTTAGTCTTTTTAATCATGCTCTTATTTGGCACGCTGTCCAAAATATTAGCGATGCTTCAAAGCAATGGCTAAGAAGCACAAAACATTTTGTACAAAATAAGAAATAGTGTTTTGATGGGCCAGTCTCCTCCAGTCTGCCTCCCACTGAGCCTCAGTGAATTGTTTTCATGTCATTATGAAAGATCTCGTGACACAATGATCACCAGCCTCCTTCCACTGCTTTCCTGTCTAAATCAGAGGAATATCTCAGAGACACCATGCTGTTCAGAAAACCACGGCAAACATAAAAACATTCCAGTCATTTGACGGACCAGACACACACACACACACACACACACACACACCACACTCATAATTTTCTTTATACAAACACATTCGCATCTACACTTACTATGGCGTCTCTGATCAGCCTCTCTTTAAACCCACTGTGTTTGTGCCTCATTAGTTTTTCAGCATTCCATTGACCCAGATTTTGGTAATATTTAAAATATTATATTTAAATATGTTGAAAGCAGTTCTCGTCTGTATGAAATTGTATGTTTTTTCCACCTTTACGTGGCATTTATATTTGGTAGTTTAGCTAAAAAACTAAGTCTACAAAAGTCAGGATTGTGTTAAAAAAAGCATTTTTTATTAGCTTTTTATCGTGTTGTAAAGTTATACCACCATCAAAAACATACCTGGAGTGTTGCCTTGATTCATTTGAGAAATCCTTCAATCTCCCATGGCAACCATTCAAACAAGTCCATAAATTTTTAATTCATTTTTCATGTTTAAAGCAATGTGCTTACTTTATAGAACAACTTTTTCTGTAAGTACCACAAAAATAATCCTATGAGACAATTTATGAAGTCATTTTAAAACAGAGAGTAAACCTGCTAGCGTTAGCCTAGATCTTTAGCAAACTCCTAGAATGGAAACTTCAACAACAGGAGGAAGATGTGAGTTCACTGAAGACTGTAGCTGTATGTGTCGGTTCAGCACATCCTTAGAAACGCACTACATGATGTTAAGATATATGTTTCAGGTGACATGTTGTCAGAACGTAGCTTTGTGCTCGCAGTAGCATGTCAGCTAATGCTACACTCTATTTACGTCAAAACGTGGAGGTGGGTTTGATATCACGCTGGAAAAAGTCGTGTTCCAGTTGAGTAGTCAGGATTTCAACGTGCTTACTGTTGTCAACACGAGAAGCAGCCATTTTGAAGTCGGGAATTAAAGGTCCTATCTGGGGGTAGTTGGCACTTCTCCCACATTCCGAGTGGGAAGTCTGAATTGAGGAAGCGTATCAGTTGATTTATCCGACTCGGGAAGTTGTAATGTCCGACTACAAATGGGACACAACATAACTTACTGTCCACCATCTTGGAGGACAAAGAGAACAAAGAAATACCCCAATGCAATGCAATTAGCTATTAGAGACGAAGAGATGAAAAGAAGCATTTTTATGTTTGTGAGTCATGATCATAGCCAAAGGAATTATCAAGAATTGTTGTTGGGCGTCAACAGGTAGTACAGCCTCTATGATCAAACATGAGAAGCTGCGAAAATAAACTTTGACTAGCATTGAGTCGTGATGTTTGAAATTTATTTACAAGAAAATTATCTGGATGGATCCTTTAACATTTGGAGTATTCATTCATAAAAGGTATTTGTCCCTTGCAGAAAGACTGTCCCGCAGTCTCTCCATCTCCACGGCCAATTTTAGGTCCATTTAGAAGATAATAAAAGAAAAATCAAAGCTGCATCCTGTCCCGTATCGCTGCACCTGTGAAGGTCCCCGGTGACGGTTCTTCCTGTGTCACTGCGTTGAGGTGACGCCCCGCCTGCCTCTCCGCTGCCCTCACTTTCTCCTGCAGCTCCTGTGCCTCCCGCTCTGCTTTGCGTGCGGCCTTGCGGGCGTTTCTCAGGGAGCGCTTCACCTTGCCAACGCGCTCCTTCAGCTGCCGGTTCCTCCTCTCGGCTGCGGCCAGGCGTTCCTGCAGCTTCCGGCCCCGCTCCTCCTCCTCGAACAGAGCCAGCTGCACCGAGGAGCACAGCAGCTGGAGCAAGAAGAGAGGAAAACAGAGTGGTAAAACCAAACGACTAGCTAACTGCTGTCGTAACATCAGGTTCTGCTATGTGAGGAGGTAAAAAAAATAGGAACTTAGAGTCCTATTGGCAACCTGTTGCCAATTCTACTCTATAAAAAATACTTAGACAGTTTATAGAGTATATCTGGTTGTTAGTCTAACAACCATATACCTTCCTAGGATGTCCTAGATTTTTATCTCAGTGGGTGACACCCCACAGCCTGCCTTAGCCCTGGTTGACGACCTCTTTAGACTCTTCAAAACCTACTTCAAAAAGGTATTAACAGTGGGTTCCACCAATGAGACATGATGCACAATACAGAGCTCACACAAATGGAACAAAATTTTAACAGTATATTTGGGGAGCAATAAGTTGTTTCAAAAAAAAAAAAAACCTCGTCCCAACCACATTCCTATCTTTACACCCCCTGCCTAGACTTAAGATCTACAATGTAGATGTAATCAGCCTCCTTCAACATCAGAAGACCAAGAACGCTTCCTTGTCTAAATCCATCACCATCCTCAACAACATGTTTGCTGTGGATCACTGCTGGTTCCTAGGAACAACCCTTTCTTGTGACCTCTAATGGTCCTCGCATACGGATTCTGCTCAGGAGAAGAAACTGGACTTCCTGCAACAACTTAGGGCAGGGATCCTCAAATCCAGACCTCAAGGGCCGGTGTCCTGCTGATATGCCTCTGCTTCAACAAGCCAGCATCAAATAATCAGGTCATTAGCAGGACTCTGAACAACTTGACGGCCGTAACTCAGCCAATTGATTGAGGCGTGTTGAAACAGGGACACACTTAAAAGTTGCAGAACACCCTTGAGGCCTGGATTTGAGGGACGTCTGACTTAAGAAGTACAACAGGAGCTGCTGGTCATCTTCCACACTGTGTGGTTTGGCTCATCCACAA
The DNA here is from genome assembly GCA_903067075.1 of Micropoecilia bifurca. NCBI lineage: Eukaryota > Metazoa > Chordata > Actinopteri > Cyprinodontiformes > Poeciliidae > Micropoecilia > Micropoecilia bifurca. The sequence goes on from CAEGAF010119703.1 coordinate 4,239, forward strand.
AACAAGAAAAGTTCAGGTTACAACAGACAATCAGGTCTGCAGAGAAGCTCATCAGGGCTGATTTTCCCTCCATTCAAGACTTGTAAAGCTTTAGGGTAAGGAAAAGGGCAGCTGACATGACTGCAGACCCCACATATCCTGGACACAAACTATGTAGACTTTTTCTTCCAGTTTGGTGATATGATAGTTGGTGTGAAAACCAGCTCCTTGTTCTAAGTTTTGCTTTGTTTAAAGGGTCTGGACCCTTGACTGTTGAGAAACGATTGCTGGCTCGAGGTGTGGCTTCTGTGGAAGTTCCAAACGATTGGATCTGATTGTGCCCCATTGCTAATGTTTGGTCATGATGTATGTAAAGAGCCAGCTTGATGACGCTTACTGTAAATTGTGTACACTACAAACAACCGTCCCCCACTGCGACAAGAGAAGCCTTGAGCTAGACGACAGCTTTGTCAGTAACAAAATGTCTTAAGCATTCCTCTCACTCTGACTTTAACTGCTCATTATTTGGAAGGATTAACATCAACATACACTGAATGGCTTCATTCACTTCCTCTGCTGCCATTGCCAAACTACAACCATAGGCAGAGTTTAATTCTATAATAGCGTATTGAGCATAAATGCATTGGAAGGCAACGGCCAAGCTGGTGACGAAGCACTTTTATGAAAAACTGAGCTTCTGAACATCAACACCATGAATATCTACTTTCCCTTTTGTGTTTATTTATCTTTCAAATATCTCCAACTAGACCAAAGTAGAATACCTGTCAAATTCTTTGTGTGAACAAACTTGGCGAATAAAGCTGATTCTGAATCTTAATAGAGTAAGGTTCTTTTAGAATTGGCTTATTTGTAATCACCTGTTCTGAAATTACACTAGTCACACAGTGGTCACTGCCTGTGTGTGAACCAATGAAAACCAAACAACATTTGGTTTTGTGACAATATTTTATAATCTTAATGGAATTCCATGTGAACTTTGTTTTCATTATTATAATCTTCTTGGATCCAAAAACAGAGCACTGTAGAATCTTCAAGGTCTTCTACTATCAGTAGGTCTATTGCAATTAGCAACATGCCTGAAACAACACACACGCTATTGTATCACATTCTCAAGACTTGACGTGTGCAGATGCTGACCTGCACATGCAATATGGCCAATTAGATTGCATGCATGCCTAAGTCCAGCCTACAGTCTGGTGAGTCCGTGCAGAAGAAGATAAATACTGTATGTAATGTACTCTGATTACTTTGCTCTTTCTGTTGTGTTCAGACTCCCTAAAGGGCGCAGCGGTGTCGAACATTACAAGTGGGTCAAAAATAAATTAGACATTGGCTTTGTCTGATGTATTAGAAAAAGCCAATGTCTTGTGAAAACTGAATCCAGCTCTTTATCTTAGGCTGTTAACAACAGAACTGGGTGGCAGAAGAAACTAACATGTTTCACAAATCATTAAGAATCTGTATCAACGGTAGTATATTCCAGTCCAGGTTTGATGGAGTCATGTACCTGACTAATCCTAAAGTGATCCTGGCACAAAATGAAAATGTGGGATGAGTTTTCAAAAATCTCTCAGTCAGTGTGGAAATAATCCAGTTCAACTTTGACCCCTCTACAGTCATGCAAACAAATTATATACATCCTAAAAGGGATTGAAAGTTTTTCGGATATACCTGGATAGATGGTATTTCTACATCAGCAGCTGTGCTTCCATTAAAAATGTGTGCAAAACTTTGATGTTTCACTAATGTCAAAAAGTGCATAGTTTCCATTAAACAAGAAATTACATGGGAATAAGCTAAGTCATACATGCAGCGGCAATATCCTGCCACTACTTCCTGTTGTCTTCATTGTCTTTTCCTGGTATCGAACAGGACACCAGGACACCAGTACCACATTGGTATTAAAAAACATGTGTTGCATCACAGATGCGACATGTTTTTCCATAGCAGTTTTGTGAAATGCACAAATTTTCATATTGCTGAAAAGTGTAAATAAAAACCTGAAAATAAAAAACTATTTCAGAAGGGCACTTTGTTTGTCCAAAAGTCAAAGGGCAGGTGTTTTGGTATCTACAGCATCTATCTGTTCATGCGCCTGGTTGTTCTAAAATTGAACACATGCACAATGTCTATGTGCTGAGGTACATGCTGAGCTGGGATCTGCTCATATCAAGGCGCTCAGTGTGATACCGTCAGAACACACACACGCATACACACCATCTGTGAAAACATCCGGGTGTTACCCTCCTGTTGCAGGGTGTCATCTGGATAAACACTCTTTAGAGAACATGTAAAGACATACCTCAGCACTATTTATCTTCAGGTTCATGTAAATTTCCTCAAATTAATTTAGGAAAACCAAAGAACTAGTGTTTTAAATTGCTTGCTATGGGCTAACATCAGGACCCAACCCAAGTTTTTAAATGTTTTCATCAATTAGCTGTTAAGAGTCATATTAACTACCACTTTACTAATCAAACTGGGTATTTCAATCAGTTAGACAACTGTAATAAATCATAAATTGGCCTAAAAGAATTTAACAACTGTTAGCTGTTTGGCTAACCTGGACAATTTGAGCTGTGGAACCAAACAGAGAACGTGGACACTAGTAAAAGGGAAGACATTCACATCAGAAGATGTTGCCACCTGTCAACAGACATTTATTTAAAAATGAAGAAAATATAGTGACTGGTAAAACATTGGGTGATGTAACAAAAGAAAGATAAATCATTACCAAACATTTTTTTAAAGATTTTACAATTACAAAATACAACCCAAAGGTGAGGTATACCTTCTGCCAATCTAACATCAGGTTGCTGCAGTAACCAGTTCAGAGGGGCTATCATTCAGAACTGTCCTTTTCGAGCACAACTTATACTCACTCAATCACTAAGCTTCACCAAAAAAACAAAAAAAACTACTTTCAATTATATCATGGCAATGACCCAAAAGTAAAACGAATTAATCTCATGGAAAATTATGCAAACGCTCTGTCTGCGCCGATGAAGATTCCCTCACATTGTGATGACAGGTGCCTGAAACTGAAAGCGAAACTGACATCATGACCTAATTTCTGATTAACTCAGCCTAACAGTCGTCGGACCAGTTGGGGGGTAGAGACGCAGGAATGGAACTCCATTCCCAGACGGTTAGCTGATTCTTAAATGTGAACAAAAAGTGAATACTTACAGGAAAAACAACAATTAATTCCACACTATTGATCCCAATGTGCACACACTAATCAACCAGGATTACATTAAATGGTTACTGGTTTGTACTTGTGTAGCGCTTTTTCTAGCATAGGTGACTCCAGCTGGTCACACATTCACATCCTGGTGGTGGTAAGCATTGTGACAGCAGCTTAAATGTCTGCTATAATATCATCAACAAAGACTGCATGATGTCTTCCGTCGGTCCTCAGCTACGCCACCAAATCAGTAGGTAAGATGCTTGGTGATGTGCTCCTTTGTTCTGCTCTGAAGGTCATAGGTCAGGGGTTAGAAGCTCATTCTGAGGATGAGCCTTCACATGTAGAGACTATAACCCGAAGGCAAGGCAAGACCAAACAGCTGTTCTGCTTTGGGGATGTGGAGGAGAGCAAGACGAAAGAAAAGTTTTTTTTTGTTGTTTTTTTTGAAAAACAGATCAAGATTTCAAGATCTCACACTTACGTACTTGATGTTATCATGATCGCAAGTGCTTTGATGCTTTGACATATTCTTCATCTGTGGTTTAAAGTCCCCTAATATTAAAGCAGGGAAGGGGTTTGCTAGTTTTTTCAGGTGCGTGGGAACCAGATGGACAGAGGAGGCTTCCTACGCAACACTTTCTTGCCAAGCCTTTAATTAACTTTTGGTCAAAGCCTCGTCTTATCAGCAGCAGTCAGAGCCGCTTTCTCATGTTTTGTTTTGTTTTCTCCTTCTCTCTATTTTACAGCCGCGGTAACAGCAGCACGGCGTTAAACTGCATAAATATTCCTTTAAAAGAGTGTTAATAGTTTATTGTCAGGGAAAACTCAGGCTCTAACAACCATGTTCGCGCCTTTAAGACTTGTCAGACTCACATTAACATTTTATGAGAATTCTCAGAGGGCTGCCTGTTTCTCTCAGTAGTGAAAAATGAAGTCTACAAAGTAACACATGCACTGTGTATTGCGTGTGTGTGTGTGTGTGTGTGTGTGTGTGTGTGTGTGTGTGTGTGTGTGTGTGTGTGTGTGTGTGTGTGTGTGTTGGGGTAACGAAGGAAAGGAGTATAGAAGCAGAGCAGAAATGCCTCCCTGCTGGTCTGGATCTTTTTTTCTCACTCATCTCTCTTTGTCCTCTTATGATTCTTCATCTTCCAACCCAAACACACACACACATATACATCAAATAATCAAGAAAAGAAGAACTTTTCTGTGACATCAGCTGTGCAGACAGATACTAAAGTGTGTGTGGACGGGACTTCATTGGACACACTTGCGAAGTGAAATGGAAAGTCTCAGTCTTTTGTTGATGGTTGCTATGTTGTTCAGCAGACCTCCACACCACCAGGGTTGGAATAGTTTTAGATTTATTATTCTATTTTTTGTGACTTTTTGTTTGTCTAATTCAGTTAGTTTTAGTTAGTTTTCAGCTTGCATTTTCTAGGTTTTATTAGTTATTATTAGTTAAATGTTGTTTGGTTTCACTTTAGTTTAGATACAGAAGCAGTTTTAGTTTTTTCATACTTTGGTTAATTTTTAGGCGCAGATGAATTCAAAATCAAAGGGTCTCTAATCTCTAATTTAGGTATGTTTTAGTTTTGTTTTTATTGTTAGTTTATAAATTACTTAACTGTTTAGCACCAAAACTCATTAAAGATCTGCTGGTGTTGTATCAACCTTCCAGATCTCTCAGGTCTTCTGGTTCTGGTTCTGTTCTGCATGTCCAGAACCAAACGAGGGGAAACAGCTTTCAGCTTCTACGCCCCACAAATCTGCAACAAACTTCTAGAAAACTGCAAACATCTGAAACGCTGAGCACCTTTAAATCCAGACTTAAAACACGCCTGTTAAGAGCTTCCTTTTATTCTTAATAACTTGACCGATGTACATTTGCTTAAGGATTTTGATGACAGCATTTGACAAAATGTAATGTTTATTACTTATTTTTATGATTTGTTTCTATAACTTGTTGCTGAAATGTGCTTCACAAATCAACTTGACTTCTTACTTCCCCACCATATGTATCAAAACACATAAAAGGTCCAGTGTGGCTCTCCAGACACACAGCCTCTCACCCTGCTGTCCTCCTGGGTCTCCCACTCCGGGCTGAAGGTGTGGAACGGTTGGCTCCCTTGACTGCAGTTGGAAAACTGGAAAAGGCTGGAGAAAGTGCGCCTGTTCTCCACCGTGTCAGGGAAGACCGCATCCTGGAAGTTCACACCATGAGGCAGGATGCTGTAGTTCTCATCCATCCTTAGCAGGGGGCAGACAGGACAAGAGCGAGAGGACATTCAGAACCCCGTGGCTCTGATCTGAGACGAGACTTAAATCATCATAGCACCGCACCTGAGGAAGAAGAAGTAGGAGTAATTTTCCATCACGGTGTGGGACTGGCAGGACAGATACCCCAACCCGGTCAGGTTGAGCCTGGATCCGGACGGCACCTCCAGCATGCTGCCCCAGGCCTGGTCGCACAGCAGCTCCACCTCCGCCGAGTACAGCAGCCCTTCCTCCGCGCTCAGGTAGCCGTAGCCGAATGGCAGCGAGTTGTGCGCGTTGCCCGCCCCGAAGCCCGGCGGCTCCCGGTGGATCGCCAGGACCCGAGCGAACACGATGATCTCCGCCAGCTCCGCCCGGCAGCCCTCGCTCAGCGGCCGCCACTCGGAGGGCAACTGGCAGCCTTGCGTAAAAGTGTCCAAAGTGTCCAACTGCGCAAAAACGCACAGCGCCGCAAGGAGTGAAGTCGAGGAGATCATTCCGAAAACTCAAAATTTGACTGCTGTTGTTTTGGAGAGGTTTTATTCTATTTTTAAACTGTTATTTCCCCGAAACTGATTCTATACCATAGGTATGTAAAGTATGCGCACGGTTTTATCTACGGTTTGGTTTGGTTTGGTTTGGTTTTGCTGTGACCCGAGCGCTGCTGTCCGAAGTCATCTAAAAGACTTTGAAACGTCCAGCGCTCTGACATTAACACACCTTTCAGTGTCGGAAACTTAAGGCAGTCTGTGCTGCATTCACTGACTGATGGACACCTCAGGTATTTGGGCTTCTCATCTGCTCTGGTGGACAAGTAAAGCAGAAAACATACAGTTTATCGCAACGAACTATTATTATTAGTAACGTTATTTCATATTATTAGTACAATGCATCCAATCTTTTCTGTTTGTTTCTGTAAATATTATTTAAAATGCTGATATTTAACGTAGGAATGATGGAAATACTATATTATACTAAGAAGAAGTAAACTTGAATATAGCACAATATAAAGTTGCCATCATATTTTCTGCTTAAATTACAGGAACAACGGAAATCATATTTACAAGAAATTCCATAGTAACAGTAACGGTTTCTTGGTACGCTGTGCTATTTTACAACCCTAGCAATTAGTGTGGGATTACAACAGTCTTACAAAAATACAAATAAATATTGTGAACGTAAATACTGACGCGTGAACAGTTTCTGACTAAATCTGTCTGCAAGTTTTCACTAAATTTATACCACTAAGTATTTCGTCTCAAAATACACCGAAGAACACGATTCAGCTGAGTTCAAAACCTGAACGGCACTGCCATCTAGCGGACATTAGTGTGAAATGTGAAGGTTAGGATTTAAATGAATCAGAATCGCCTAGGTTCAGAGGCCTTTTATAGCAAGAAAACCGGCTTGTCCAGCGCTTGTTTTTATTGACGACAAGTCTGTTACGTCACTGGAGGATCCCCCCCCCCTTTTGGGCCATGAGTGAACTGTTTTTTTTTTTTTTTACTCATTACAGATTTGAGGTCATGATCCAGCTTGGATTTAAGCTCACACTTTGTCCAGGACAATCCAAAACAGTCTATTTATTTATTTATTTATTTATTTATTTATTTATTTATTTATTTATTTATTTATTTTTGTTGAACTAATCAGAAGTCTGTCAAGCCACAGAATAATTTCCCCTGGGGCTTTGGGGACACTGAGATGCCTTTTCGGTAAATGTAAAGTGTTCATGTTCTCTTTGGTCAGCTGTGTTTTTGACTTTTGGAAAGCCCCATGGATGCCATTTTGCCCGATATTTATTTACTAAGGAACTTTTCTGGGAAAGAAGGAATGCTATTATTTCTTTAATGTAGAACATTTAAAACCACACATTAAAATCTGAATATTTTCCCATAAAATCCCTGGTGGTTTGAGAGTTAAATTGAAGTTATGATACTTCCCAGATATTCACCTACCAGGTTCTCAGCCATCCAGGACTTGGGAAAACCAGAAAAGGGTCTCAACAGTTTGTTTTTTTTACTGAGAAAAACACTTTGTTGTACATTAACACTAGTCATTTTGGTTCCTGCAGCTTGAACACATTAAAAACTTTTTAAACCACGTTAGAATTCATTGTAACTTTCCTTGTTTATTGTCCCCCCAATAATGAGATGGGATTTACTCCGTTGGCCCCATCTTTTAGCTTATCACACCCATATTGGTGGGTCAAACTACAGACTGGAAAGACTTAATCTGGACTTGTCTATATTAAACAGAGATTCTTTAAAACATATTTTGAGATCTATTAATTTACACTTTTATTTATGTTACACAAAAAACAGCATTTTGTACTTTTGTATTCTAAAAATACACAAGTACAAGTTAAACCTAGGATATAGACTATCCAGATATATATTTTGAATACCCAACTTTGAACATTTAATATTTAAAACAGGACATGATATTATTTTATCAATCGATTTTTGATTTTTGATTGTGTCTCTTCGCGAGTTAAAGGTGACAAATGTCGGGATTTCCCGTTATCAGCTGATGTGTTGCCACGTGACCTTCACGTTAACTTTTCGCTGACGTATATAGCATGTTGATCGGCCTTCACCAGACGCTCAGCTGCTGTGGGAGGCGCTGTTCTGGTCTGGTCTTTAACGCCGTGTAGAGGAAACGGAAACCTCTGTGAAAAACCCAAGTCACCTTCTCTGAAGTTGGCAGTGTTCACAATGATCTAAACAGGAAGTGAAGCTGCACAATTTCACAACAAATGCTAACACATATTTTTTCTTTACGCATTAGCAAAGGGTCCAGGTTGGGGGAATCAAACCCAGGACGGTTCCAAGGACTATGTCCTCTGAATAACGGACGCCCGCTGTACCTCTACATCACGCAGCATCCAGCACCCCAAGTTTTAGCATTCATGTAAGTGTGAGGTTGGTATTTTATTTTGAAAGTCTCAAACAGAAACCACTATATTTTTGTCGCTCAGGAAGAAACTTTACGATTTCACCAACCAGACTCAGCAACAGAGGCTTGGTTGAGTCATTTCGGCCCTTTCCTGAGTCTGACGGTGTTGTCAGACCGAATAGCTCTGTTGAGATTCGGTTCTACAGCTGGAAGCAGGTGAGTTAAAGCCTTTAAACTTGTTTAGCTTTGTTGTGACGCAGTTCGGCTCTACTAAAACCACACCGCCTGTTTCACTTAGGGCTAACTTATTCTTTTTTTTTTGGTGTTTAACTGAAAGTTGCAAACATGTTAGGCTGACCTAATTAAAGTGAAAGTAACATCTCGTTTCCCAGTAAGAGAAACTCAGAAAATCATGGCATTTATTTATTTTATCGCCGCAGAGGTTTTTTTAAATGGCTACAGTTTAAATACTGCTAGTTTTAAGTAGCTGGTGTTTTTACTGCGGCGTCATAAGGAAGTTATGCATATACACTGAATGTTTACAGTGACATAATTGGTTGAATTCCCTTTTGGGACGCGTTTGCTTATTTATTGTTGATTTTTTTGTCAAGCCAGTTGACGATTATTGCCAGCTTTTGCTTCTGTTATTGTAAGAAATGTGTCTCGATCAGCTGATTGGGTCATCTGAGCTGAGTCACTTAATCAGGGCGATGATGTTTTACATTATTCACTTACAAAACGTCATTGTAAACCTGGTAAACGCCAACATTTATAGGTAGAACAAATCTTGACAAATCTCGAGTGCTTAAACAGGCACATGTTTTGTGCATCATCAGCAGCACCGTCATTATAGCAAAAGTCTTACTTTGCACTCATAATGTGACATATTTTGTACAATTCGATTAAAAAGCAAATTAATCGGTTAGAGGGAAAAAAGGCTTTGGAAAATAATAAGTTGCAGCTTGATTATGTAAGTGTTTACACCCTTAAAACCGCATTCAGTCTTGTTAGGTTGCTACCTGTCTTAAATTAGAGAGAATCATATTCAACGTTAAAGTTGAGCTGTTCCATCAGGATTTAAAAAAATAGAAATAAAAAAAAATTGTCCATTTGCATCCAGATGCCCAAAGAAGTGACAAAGGATCAACATTCTGTCATTTTACAAAGGTATCAAGCAGGAGAAGGGTACACATTTTTAAACAAAACAAACACACCTGGCTGGGATACTTCAGAACTTTGTGTAAATGGGTATATTGCTCCGATGAAACAAAATTTAAACTTGTGGCCACAAAGAAATCACCAAAACAAAACCTTGCCCATGGCGAAACATGATGGTGGCAGCATCATGCTCTGACTGATACTTTTCTTCAAATTTAATTAGCCATTTTGTTAGCATGGGTGTTATTAATAGTTCCAAATATGATGCGGTTTTGACCCAAATGCTTCAGGTGTGTACTAAAAAGCATAAATCTTAAGGCATCCCATAATACTTATAAATCGTTGCAAGTTCTGAAGTGAGTTCAATATTTAAATCTGGCAAAAAAATATTGGGGAATATATAAAGAGGGCTGTGGAAAATAATGTAGTTAAACCATTTCATTTTTGAGGAGCCATGTGGGAAAATTAACTTTTAGAATACGCTGCCCCCAAGTGGTAGTGGATGGGATTGCAGTCCAGTTTAAAGATATCACAAATTTTAAAAAGATGTTTAGATTTTACTTTACCCTGATTTAGTGTTTAAAGGTTGTGTGTGTTTAAAAATGATCAGCACCAGCAGCAAATGGCTTTCTTAGCATTTTCTTTAAGGCTAGCTTATCTGTGTAGAACTAACGCTACTTAGAGCAAAGCCAAAAATACAAAGTGGATTTCTGCTGTATTCCAACACTTAACATCTTAAAAAACCATAATCAAATCAAGTTTAATTCAACTCTGTGTTTACTTACGCCTGTGTGAAATTCAAAATAAGAAAAAAATACGGGGAAGATAACATTAAGTTGTGTATTATATCGGAGTGTTTAGGGGAACTTTTGAGCTTTGTCTACCAAACTAGTAGGTGTGACTCAGGCAGAACGTTGTTGGGATACGTAGGACACCGAACTCACGTGCTGCAGATTTGTATCACTATAATCATGGGTGTTGTGACGTCTGACATTTTCATATTTACACTGTACTTTAAATGTGGTAGATAAGAATGTTCCAGATACAATAAATGACAGCTGCATCCAGTTACTTCTGAGTACTTTTTTTTTTCTAGAAGCAATTATGTTATGGTTTTTTTTTTTCACATGGATTTTTTTTCCTATTACTATTGTCAAACAGGCTGCTGCTGAATTAAAATTACAATCTGAACCATTCATTCAAAACTAAATATTGAAACTTATTATTATTTTTCATTGACATTATTGAAAAGCAATCTTTTTTTCATTATGGATAATTTCAAATGTTGGGTCTAATTTTGACGCCTGTTACTTTAAGATCATGTAAGGTTCTTCAACAACGTAACTTTGAGCAAAAATGCCACAGTGGCTTCACAATATTGAGGTATTTACAAAAATATGATTTTGTTGCTATTACATAGTACAGAAAAACAACACTTGTTTCTTATTACTGCTGATAAAATGATATAACACTAAAATTATTGCGGTTACAATAAAGTTACTGTTATTTAGTTGGACTATCTGCTTTGTTTTTGTCTTCGTCTTAAACCCCTAATCCCAAAAAAACACAATGGCATTATTTCAGCTATTTAAAGAGCAGCATCATGTATGGGAGGCGGCCAGGAAGCTGTGTTGTTTTTACATATATATATTGGTGATGTGCGGTGAGGTTCATTGCTGGTGAGGCACTGACTTATGACTTAGACAGCATCCATGTTATTGGACCTACGGAAATTTTGCGCATGGAAATAACGCTGGGAACCAAAAAGACTAATCTTTTACATGTCATCCATAGCCGCGTTAACTCAGTGAAACTTAAAAAT
>CAEGAF010119719.1:0-12229 GCA_903067075.1 Micropoecilia bifurca
CAGAAACATCTGGACTGGGTCACTTCAGGCTGCAGTGTGAACCAGAAACATCTGGACTGGGTCACTTCAGGCTGCAGTGTGAACGCAGCCTTAGTGTGCAGCCAGAACGTCACGCTGCATTTTATCCAACTTTTCTGCATAATTGATGTCAGACGTGTAACATAATTCAGCACCAGAAGAAGCCAGACGTGGTAAATCTGGACGTAAACAATACGTACATATATTGTGACGACATCTTCAGCTCCTGCTCATCAGGTTATATTTCACTTTATAGCCAACATAAAAATGTCAGTTTTTATTTACTTTCAAAATAAAAACAGAACCAGCAAAGTTATGATACAAACTGAAATGTGATTAGCTTAAAGAAAAAAAAACTAGGGTGGAAAGAGGGAAAAATATATAATAAAAATAACTATATAAAATAAACATAAATATAATTATTACATTATTTCCAATGTAAGTTTTTCGTTAGGGTGGTCAGAGCGTAGAGCAGTCAGCCCACCAGGTGGCGCCGCCAACACCACTTAACAGTTTCAGTTTTGCCACTTAACTTTGAATTTCTTAAATTGTTTTGCTCTCCGTTGGAAAAATTCCAAATATTTCCCAGTACTGTTGAGTTACGTTTATCACAAATACATTTCTGACTTAAAAATAGCCATTTATTAGTTATCTGAAGAGTATTACCTTAATTTATTTAAGCCCCAATAGACACTGATATTTACAGACTCGTCTCTTCAATTCCACCTACTTCTTTAATTACTTGAGTAACTTCTTTTGAGAAAAAATATTTTAGAAATATTTTTACTGTTGTTCTTTTACTTGAGTAATTTTATTATGAAGTATCTCTGCTCTCATTTGAGTAAAATTTCTGCATTTCCTACACCAAGTGAATGAAAAACAAACATTAACTTTTGTTAAAATTTCTGACTTTTTTTATTGAGAAAAAAAAACTGAATTGGAAACATTTATTTTTACTTGAATTTGTTATTTTTTTGTAATTTATATAAATTAATTTCATTTTGACTGTAGCTGATGCTATAGAACCATAACGGTTTCCACTGTGCACATTAGTGCATATTTATGGACTATGGAAGATTTTATTTAGTGTTTAAACTGTGAAAATACACAGTTACATGTGTTTTTAGGGGGAGTCTAAAGTATTTAAGATTTTAGCTACAAATCCTTGTGAAAACAGGTTGTCTATGTACTTCTTTTAAGATTTTAATTAATGTTTAAAGATCAAATATTACATTTATAAACCAATAGCAGGAGTTTACACTGAGAAATAACTAAAACAAAAATCCTGGGAACATTGACTCAGGCAGAAAAACAACCCTGGTTCCTGCAGTTTGTGTTTCAGAGGGTCAATAACATCGTGAATAACATTAAATCCAAGAGGAAATCTCAGTGATATTTGAACAACACACTGTAATCCCAGATACAAAATGTTCCCTTAACGCCACACATGTTTAGGAATGTCTGGCTCCCCAGAGGAACTGGTAAAAACTCTGGTTTTCACCAGTTGTTTGGCCCCTGAGGGGAGCAGCGGCCGCCCGGACCAAGATGTCCCCCAACCCGCGGCGGCGGCGTGGCGTCCCTCACCCCAGAGAGCAGCGGCCGCCCGGACCAAGACGTCCCCCGACGTCCCTCACCCCAGAGGAACCGCGTCGGGACGTTTCCTGTGGTTTTCAGCAGTTGTTTGGCCCCTGAGGGGAGCAGCGGCCGCCCGGACCAAGATGTCCCCCGACCGCCGGTGGTCCCCGCGCTGCCGGGGCGGCGGCGGCGCGGCGTCCCTCACCGCGGCCAACTTCTGTCCGCATGCTGCAGTGCCGCACACGCGCGCGCGCACACGCAGCCCGTAAACATGTCGAGCCCCACGGTCAGTGAACGCAACACACGCACGTAGGCCACATACAGGCCACACAACGCGGCTCCGGTTACACGCAGACGGAGCGTTTTAAAAATAACGGCGCTGGTGTCCGGGGTTGCCCAGCCAGCAGACGGCCGACAGCCGCCACCCCCCTCCGGGATAGTCACACAAAGAGCAGCCGTACCCCTCCATCCGGTCGGCGGGCCTCCCTGCGGCGCGGCTCGGTGTCCTCACGGCTGGCTCGGCGGAGCATCGGCGCTCGGTTCCGCCGTCTGTCCTCCGCCTCCTTGCGCTCCCGCTTCACTGCGACCCTCCGCGAGCCCCGCCGCCATCAGCGCCAGCGGCACGTGAAGCCCGCGCAGCTCTTAGCGGAGCACTTCCGCCCCCTGGCCTGGGAGACCTTGAAAATAAAAGCACCGAACTCTTCACACGCTGATTTTGGAAGGAGTTTAAACGTGAACACCCGCTGACGAAAACAACTTAAATAATTAAAAATGAAACCAAACGAAAAATTAAATTAAATTTAAATTTAAACTCTTTTAGTAAAATATTTAGTGGTTTAATCAGCGGGTATGCTTTTTTGTGAAAGCTTTTATTTTGTAAAGCTGGCATCGCATGACGGTAAACAGGAAGTTCTCGCTGTGTGTGTTGGTGATAGCTGGACTTCCAGCAGCAGCAGCGGCAGATCCCGCAGTATCAGTCCGCCGGTTCTGAGCCTCCACTCGGGATTCAGCCACCGGGTCGGGTCCAAACATCCAACCGGCGAACACAGAAACCAGCCGCGGAGCCGGAAACCAGCCGCCGACGGAGGAAATGAGCATAAAAATAGACGGATTCTGATGACGGGCGCTCTAGCCTCTGATTGGCCCGAGCAGAGAGGCTGCGGACCAATCAGAGGAAGGCTGCAGCTCCTAGCAACAGGGAGAAACTTCTTGATTCATGTCGTAAAACTTCTGGCGACATGTTGATTTTTTTAAAGCAGAAAACAGAAAAACGGCTAAATGAGTCTGAAAGGTTGTTTATTTCTGTCTAATAAAGTTACTTAAAGAATCACTTTCCTATTTGAAAAATATTAATAAAAGAAAATGTGAGATATTCAGGGTGTTTGGAAACTATTATTAGACGACGTGTCAGCAACTGGAGCTGCAATATGAAGATTTAATCGACATTTACCCCTAAAAGGCCAAATTCCCGTTTATAAAATATGTTTTCTGCTCTTCAACAGGTTATAGTCATTGTTGTTTATAATGAACAATACGCTTACAGAGTATTTATATAAATGGAACATGAATAAGTGGATTAATCTGGGCATTTTTCTTGGTTTCTCAGCTTCATTTGGGGTAAATAATGGCTAAAAAGAGAAAAACCGCGTTTAAAATATGTACTTATGTTTTTATTTCACTGATTATTAGACAGTTAATTAGCCTTACAGTCCATATTTTTCTGCGGTTTGATGTTTTTCTCTAATACTTTGTAAATTATATCATTCAAGTGAATTTTGAGGTAACAATATTTGACTGAGACATGCAGTTACATGATAGAGCCAGCAGGCGGCAGCAGATCCCCTTGGCCGGCTGGAAAATGGCGGAAGGGGATCAGTATTTACGTCCAGATTTACTGTGCCGAGCTTCTGATGTACGGACCCGTTGTGAATGCTAAGGCTAGTTAGCATGGCCACCAAAGATGGCGGATAAATGACTTTCCTGTAAGGGTAAGTTATTTCTCTGCTATTACCACAGTTAGCAGAGATTGATTGACAGCGCTAAGCCCCTCCCTCTGGCTCTGATTGGATGGTTTTGGTTGGGAGCAAAGCGTTTCTTCAAATGGCGGCAGCAGCTCAGGAAAGAGGTGGAAGAGATCGATGGTTTCACAGATTAGCTGTCAGGACATGGTGACTTTATAAGAGTTACATACTGCAGCTCTAATGGAGTCGTCTGTAACGAGACCGAGAAATGTCAAACTCATTTCTGTTCTGGGCCAAATCAACAACATGAATGCTCTTAAAGGGCCGGTTATGCCAGAATGTGTCAATAAAACCTGTTTAATTGTTAAAATGTTAATTAATTCTTAAAATTAAATGATATTATTGGACATCTTTTCAGTCCCTCCAGGAATTTTTTTATTTTAGTTTTTTGTGGTACTAATTTGGAAATATTTCAGATATTTGTGCTTATTTACTACTGTAGATGCAACTTTTTTTTACCAGCTGTATAGATCATTATTATAGACATCAATTAAGGCTGAGGCAGCTGTTTGGTACAAGTTTACAACGGTTTTGACAATTTTTATGAGAAAAATCTACAACAAACTCTCAGGGCAAAAAGAAGTTCTAGGATTTGTTGATTTTGTGTGAATTTCCACAATAATTTTCAGAAAACTGGAGGAACTGATTTAAATCATTTGGCAGTAAACAGATAAAAACTGCATTGTTTTAATTGATATCATATTTAAGCACACTTAGTGTTTAGTCTAGAATCTAAAGGGCCACATAAAAAGCTGTGGCGGGCCGGATTTGGCCTGCGGGCCTGGAGTTTGACACATGTGCTCTAGACCAACCCGACAACCTGGACAGCAAGACCCAGACACAGGACGTCTCTAATGATATCATCGCCAGAGCCCAGTTTTTCAAACAAAAGGGCTACAAATGATCCTCCATGAAACATCAGGACCGCCAGGCCGGACTGGACCGCCAGGTCCGTACCGCCAGGCCCGTACCGCCAGGCCCGGACCGCCAGGCCCGGACCGCCAGGCTGGACCGCCAGGCTGGACCGCCAGACTCGGATCAGCCCGTTTATTCCCACCACAGTTTGGCTTCTTGTGATTTTCTACACCCAAAATTGAATTTAAAGTGACACCTTGATCCTCATAACCAGTGGTGGGCAAATAAAACATTAGCTACGCTAACTCTAAAGCGCTAATCACAAACAATCATTCATGACACTAAACAAACAGTATTTAGTGAAAGCTAATGCTAAAGCTAATGCTAAAGCTTCAGTTTAAATTATACCTATAAGAGACAACAGTTTAATAATTTACATTTTCTATAACACAGTTAGATATTGGCTAGGTGATCTTCTTTGCTAAATAACCTTTAATACTATTAACTGTGACGATTTTCAATAATTTCATCAATAAATTTGATATTTTGGTCTTGAACGTCTTTATCAAAAATATGTTGTTTTTTTATTTTGCGGATGAATTGCATCTGCTCAGTGTTAACTGTTATTCTTATGTTAGTCTCGTCTTATGTTAGCTTCCGAACACAAGATGTTGCATAAAAATGTGAATTTCAAATGTTTAAGTTTACTCCAGCAGAATGTGAGTTGATTACGCAGCGTCATGATAGAGATGATGGATGGATGGATGGATGGATGGATGGATGGATGGATGATTGAGATGCTTTCTCCTTTATTTTATTTCTTCACTGTTTCTGATTAAGTTCATTTTAAACATCAGTTGTTTGAATTGTCAATAAGTTTGTTCTCCATAAAGAAAGTCAGTGCTTGTATTAACCGTAGATATCTGCTCAGCTTTTGTTCTTTCACGTTGTTTTTATGAATTATTTCTGGTCTGTAAAGACAATTGAGGTGAACTTTGTTTCCCGAAGTGATATCTGAATAAAGTTTTAAACTATTAGTTTCATATTTCGTTCAAAGCGAAACTAAACTCCTTGAATCCGTAAAACAAAGAGGAAACAGCGTCGTTATCATAGTTTAACTTCAGTTTGAACTTATTTATTTATCGTATTTATCTTCACCTCTAGGCCTGCGCCTGTAATATTACATTTTTATATTAACTGCAACTAATTTGAACAAAGTTATGTGATTTTAACTCAATATAAATTACTGAATTAATAGGTTATGTTATAAATAATGTTTATTCAATGCAAGAAACAAAGACACATAAAAAATGGTAGATAAAAGGAAATGTATTGAACAAGAACGATAATAATACATATAAAATCATTAGTTTCTTTGTGTAAAAATGACAACGCTTAATAAATCAACAAAACTAAAAGTAATTTTAAATCTTGACTATTCCAATAAAAAAATGAAAATCTAAGGTGACCAAACTTAAATTGTAACTTTTTACAGCCAATCAGGTTCGAACAGCAGGTCTTGTTTCCTGGTTGTTTCCGGTTCAGGCGAACTGATTGGGCTTCTTGGTTGGAGTGGGCGGGGTTTTTGGTGGGCGGGGCTTGTCGTCCTGGTCGCCATGGAGATGGGGAAGCTCTTCACCTGGAGGAAAACAATAGAAAACAGACTGATTGACGCGATAACCTGCCTTACGTTGATAAAATACTGAACATATTTTAATCCAAAGTACATTTAAAGAGCAAATACCATCGTGGTAATAAGTAAGTACACCTTCAGGTTTCATGTTTTATATACTGGAACAAATTTAAAAACAATTTCATTCTCTAGATATCTGGAGAAAGATGGTATTTCAGTATATTAATATCTTTTAAAAATGAGCTGAAATATGTTGGTAAAACTGAAGGACTGGCCTTAAAGGTGCCAGTTGCTACATGCAGTGACATCTAGTGGTGGAATTAAAGAAATGCACTATATAGAAATGCTATCTAGAGCTGCAAGGTTTTTTAAGATATTTTCTTCATGTACAAATCGAGATAAACATGGTACCTAATGCCAACAAGTAATATTAGGATGTTTCCCTTGAGGAAAGTGTTGTAAGGGATGACTGAGCTGATTAGAAGGACGTCCATGTTGGTGAGGGCTGGAACAGAGAAGAGTGGTCACTCATTTACCTTTAAGCAAACTGGACGCATGTAGGGAAGATAAAATACATCCAGGACATGAAAACCAGAGATTATCCTCCTTAGTAAGACAATCAAACTCATTCCCTTCAATCCCAACGTGTATAAAGAAAGTTAAAGGCTGCGTTCTCACTGCAGCCTGAAGTGACCCAGTCCAGATGTTTCTGGTTCTCACTGCAGCCTGAAGTGACCCAGTCCAGATGTTTCTGATGTAATGTGACTCATATCGATACGTATCTGATTCAAATGGACCAGAACGTCCAGGTTTCATTCATCCGAACTGAACGTCACTGGTTCTCAACTAATCTCACTATTCTGGTCCTGATACAGGAAGAAAAACAACAACCATGACGACTTTATGAGGATTAAGTTGTTAATATGTTGCTCCGGTTGGACAACAACTTCAAATATGTAGCTAAGCTCCACCGTTAGCCTCCATGTTTACTAACACTGAGCTCTTCTTCTTCTATGGTTGGCAGAACACTGAGAACCTGACGCTATGGCGCCTCTACTGCGCATGCAGGACACTTTCAGGTTCACACTGCAGAACACATACAGTCCAGTTACTGGCAGTGTGAACGGCTGGAAAAAACAATCTGAATGGCCAAAAAATAGGAATTGGGTCACTTCAGACTGCAGTGTGAACCAGAAACATCTGGACTGGGTCACTTCAGGCTGCAGTGTGAACACAGCCTGAGACTCTGCAAAGAGTCCAAGCAAACTTAAAACGAATGTCTACCAGGCTTGTCTTTATAAAGTTACATTTTTATGTCCATGTAGCTGCAAACTGCTCAGTGGGAAATGAGCTGGTGCAACAAGTCTAAGAGTTGGAGGAGCAGATACTCATTCCAGCTGCTTTATCCACCGACTGCTACACTGCAGGATGACCGTCATGGCAGGAAGAGGCCAACAGAACCAGATTACCTTTAAAATACCAAGATGAGACCAGGAGGGTCCCAAACCAGAGAGATCCTGTACACAACTGTCACCAACAAGACCTTTTCAGGAAAGAAGACATTTGCTTTAGGTTTAGAAGGAAAATGTTAAGAGATTTTTTTGGTATTATCATTTTGGTTATTCAGTCTAATATTAATTTATAGTAAATCAACATTCAGTCTAATGCTAATCAGTCAATGACCTACAGTGTGAATACTTTTTGATTGCTGTATAGAATATCTGTGTTCTTGAGAACTGATTGTTCCCTTCAGTTTGAAAGAACTAGATGACCTGAGTGTTAGATAGAGCCAGCCAGCCTGCCGCCTGTTTCATTGTTATCCTTTCTGAGTTTTGTTATTTCAAATAAAAGTCCTGCTGGAGCAGAGAGACGGCAGAAGCTCTGTGATCGACTCGGAGGACTAGAGTCGCTCAGCCTTCTCCTTCTGCAGACGTTTGGTCATATTATTCATATACGTTGTCTGTGGTTCTTTCTTTTAATGTAGGTTCAAGGAAAAATACCTATCAGAAAACATTAGGAGGCAAAAGTAAAAGTAACCCTGGGACCCTAAACTCCTGCATCAAACAGCCTCCAAGGGAGCAGACAATCCAGCAAAGGCATGATCTAGAAAACAGAACCTCCACTGCAGGTCAAGGTCTGGACCACTTTGGTCAGAACCAGAATCCTGCATCTGGACTCTGAGCTGCAGCTGCTGTGATGTGTCCAGTGCGACCGGCTGCTGAGCCACCGTGAGATGGAGTTGGTCAGAGGACGTTCTGTGAGATGCATGAATGTGTGTCTCACTCTGTATCTTGGTCAGCGCGTAGTCCAGCCCCTTCATGGCTCCAGTCTGGTTGCTTTTGTACCGCGCCACGCCGAACTCCTGCTGGACGGACAGGGACAGTGAGACAAACCTGGACACATCGACCGCAGGGGGTCACTGCTGTCATCCAGGACCAGACGTTCACAGGTTCCCCCAGAGAACCTGCTCAGCCCAGGGGTCGGGGGTCAGGGGTCGGGAGTCAGGGGTCGGGGCGGACCAGCACTGGACCACCGGCCCACCGGGGGTCCACCAGCCGTCCACCAGCCGTCCATTATTGGTCCACAGGCCGTCCACCATATTTTTGTGTTAAAAGATGTTAAGTTGACAGGAAATGCAAAAGTATTACTGTGTAATTTATATGTTACGGGAAAATATCTCCAGTGAAATGATATTTAAACACACAACTAGCCTAAAAACAACAAATTTGAACTTCTGTTTAATCCAAATTAAGTCAGCGGCTCCATCAGGGCTTCAGGCCCCATAAACACTAATATTTTAAAACAGACCACAGATACATAAATGTAACACTTGTTTACTGAGATTATCAATGATGTTAAATGTTATTCAATTGTTTAGGCACATAAATTAAAATATTTTAAATTGTTTAACATTTAAAAACAAGATTTTAAGAAGCTGGCAAGTTTACTTTGTAAAACTTCAAAGAACAATATTCATAGTTAGATTGTTTTGATACCATAGCAACAATCTGATGCTGTGAGTTTAATCTTTGAATTTTCAAACACAAATGAGTAAATTGCGATTATAGCTTATTGCTTTCAGGCTGGCCAATTAAACTCCTCTCTTCTCCCATATTTCACTAATTCAAACACAGAAGCTGTAAGAGCTGCTGATGGTTTTAGCATCAAGGGGCCCATAAGTCAGATTCTGCTCCAGGCCTCATCCAGCCTTTAACCGGCCCTGTAACCTGCTGCACCAGCAGAGATGAGCAACAAACTGGAGATTTAATTCAACGCTGCTAATGTGGCTTTAGTAGCTCTTCCATTTCGAGTCCAAAAAGATGTTTTTATTATTTTTTAAATTTTCCTAGAAACGTAAACAAGCAGCGCTTAGCCTGGCGGCGGGGCTAGTAAAGCCTGGCGGGCCGCCAGGCTTACAATCCACCGGGGGGAAACCCTGCATGTCCTGCGGACACTTTCAGGTTCAGGTACAACGCACAGCTCCGTGTCATCCACACTTTTCTTCTTTAATTGTGAAGTTCATCAAACTGAAGACACTGAGTCCAGGTCTAAAAGGATTCGGTTAAGCGGCTGGATGTTACCTGAATGGGTCTGGCCAGCCCATAAACAGACGAGGAGATCCAAGCTTCTCGCTTCAGAGTGGTCCATGTGGGCTGGCTGGTGTCCTGCTCAAACATGCAGCGCTCCACCACCGTCTGAGAACCGGACATGTGACTCCAAATCAACACCAGCTCCCTCAGACAGGACCGCTCTGTAGAAACGGGTCTGACCATCAGGGTGTTGTGGTTCAGGTTCCAGGTCTTGGTGACCAGGGTGTTGGCTTCCGGGTCCACGATGGAGTCCTCCAGGATGTAGACGGCCCGCGTCAGCTGGGCCGGGAAGATGTGCTCCGCCCAGCCTGGCAGCCGGTTGGTTTTGGTCAGCAGTCGCCGTGACAACAGGAGGTTGGTGGCGGTGACCTCGCGGTACAGGACGTCCTCCGTGAGGACATGAGCGCTGGCACAGAAAACCAGAGGTCCAATCAGCTCCCGGCGGCTTAAGACCCAAACATACTCAGCCTGGGGTTCATGCAAATAAAATGATTTTTGCTTTCGGAATTAGAAAAATATCGAATTATCCAATCACCACACTGAGCTGTGTGATCGAACAGAGGTTAAAGTTCATGTCCACTGCGTGATTTGAAGAGGACTCACACTAGGGCTGTGTGATAATATCGATATCGTGATATATATCGATATTTTCTTTCCTATAAAGAATCGATATTCATCCTCAAGTATCGTAACATCCTCAAGTATTGTCACTTATGAAAAATCAGACTATATACTAGGGCTGTATAATAATATCAATATCACGATATATATTGATATTTTATTTCCTATAAAAAAGTCGATATTCATCCTCAAGTATCGTAACATCCAACTGAGTGATATAACAGTCACAAAATGTCACCAAAATCACTCTGTCCCTCTGAAATCTTTCAGAAAATCACAAAAGTGTATTGAATTGTGTCATTTGCTGAATATCGCAATATATATCGTATCATAGGCAGAATATCATGTATCGTATCGTGAAATTATTGCATCACTACAGCCGTAACTCACACATTTCAGATTTGAAACGTTTTCATGATGTTGAGAATTTGACTGGCTTACCTGAATGGGTTTGGGTAGCGTTGCCAGAAAGCTGCCAGAACTTGATACCAGGGACTCTTGATGTGAGCCTCGCTGTAGACGTACCGCCCCATGTCTGGACCCACAACACAACAGCTCCAGTCATAATAATATGTACATAATGGACTTTATTCAACAGAACACTACAGATCCAGTTTCTACACAGTAAGAATGCCAGTGTTCAATTAACACCCAATAGTGTCTATATGTGTCCAAGTCAGCTGGTGTTAAATTCAACACTACAGAGTCACATTAGCATTACAATGGTGTTGGTGTTAAAATATATTAACAGTAACACCAGTGTAGTGTTGATCACTAAACACAATGTGGTGTTAAAAAAGTAAATAATTGACCCACAAGGTGTCAATATCAGTCAAATCCAGTGGAAAATATCCAAAACACACAGAAATGGAAAGTTTAGCTTTTCTTAAACCCATTTCAGTTTATAGACCAACGTTAATTTAACAAAATAATGTGTGTCAATCTTTAAAAGTGTTACTTTAACACCAGCTGACTTGGACACATACAGACCCTTTTGGGTGTTAATTCAACACCGGCATTTTTACTGTGTACATTAGTATCCAGAATAACCAAGTTGGTAAAATCCACACTACTTATTAAAAATAAAGTCCAGGTAGAAGATTGTACTATGTAGTCACTACATGCACTTGATTGCTTTTTTTCTATGTAATTCATGCATTTTACTGTGATAGTCTCCAGCTGATGTATACATTTTTAATAAATTATTAAAGAAACACTACAGAACAAAAAAAACCAAAACCATTTGCGTTGGCCGGGAATCGAACCCGGGTCAACTGCTTGGAAGGCAGCTATGCTAACCACTATACCACCAACGCTCACACGTACCGCTGCCCCGATGTATCTACTTGACCGTACGAGGCAAAACCTACGAGCTGGTCCCGTTTTCCAGTTTTCTGATCCTGATTACCGAACAATTCTCGGCGGCAGATCGGGTCTTTCTCCTCCAGTTAGTCCATATGAGCCGTTTGCTGACATTAACGGCAGCTGAGGAAGAGGCTAACCGCTAGCAGCGGAGCTAACACACCGGCAGCGGGATCAGGTCGGTGTAAACGTCCGGACTCGACGGCATAAAAGCCGCATCACTGAAGAGTCTATCGATGGTGTGACAGACAATAAGGCCTCTGCTTACAGCTTTGGTCGCTCAACATCCCAGTAAAACCAGGAGATCAAACCAATAACGGCACTTCCCACTTTCCTCCACTAGATGTCGACATTCAGCCATGTTTGGAGCAGCAGCCTTGCCTGTTTCTCTTACCTGGTTTTGGGTTTTCTAGTGGAAACCAGGTGCCGTTTGAGTGGTTTGGTTAAAAGGCAGTGGTGGAGAAAGTACTCAAAAAGTGTACTTAAGTAAAAGTACAAATACACAGTCAAAAATGTACTTAAGTAAAAGTCAAAGTACCACATTAACATTTTAC
>CAEGAF010119724.1:0-11840 GCA_903067075.1 Micropoecilia bifurca
TGCAGAAAGGCCGGGGCTGGGAATCGAACCCAGAACCTTCTTGTTGCAAGGCACCAGCTCTACCAACTGCGCCACTGTGCAGCCTGTATTGTATACTGTGTATTATATAATGAAATCATAAACACATCATACTGTCACCAATTGTGAAACCAGCAGCAGGCATCATATTTTATCAAGTCCCTTCATCAAAATCATCATTTCACATCAAATATGTTGGTCATTGTTCCAGTTTTATGTTTAAAAATCAGTTCTAACCTGGTGGGCTTTAGGCTATTTTTAAAGGAACTCTGTGTTTCAGCTGTTTAGCTGTTTTCTGGGAAATTGTTCTAGATTTGTGGAACAAATTATGACCAACTGATTGGAAGAAACATCTTCCTTTTAAGCTAACTGAGTTTAATAGTTTAAAGGTCAAAAGATGAAGACAGCAAAAAGTTAATCTGTCAAGAGGTGGGGTTGGTGATGGTGAGGAGAAGACGCTGAGACCCAGGTATGGAGAAGATGATTTTTATAATAATGCTCTACAGTCCAAACAGGCAGCACGGCAGAAAGTAGCACTCAGCTAATACCGATAGCAACTGATTTGAAGGACTGAAACACGAGCTGGGCTAACCAGGACTAAAACAGTTCTACTGGCGCCGACAGACAAACAACAAGGCGCTACGCTGACACGGACCCGACGAGGAACACAGACAACAGGGGAGACTAAATACACATGAGGTAACCAAGGGAACGAGACACACCTGGGACACAATAAACTGGGAAGCCGCAGACTCAGAGGGAACAGGATAACAATAAACAGGAAAAAACTCAAAAATAAACACAGAAAAACACGATCATAACATCATCCACTTTGATATTGCTGTTTGTATTTGACTTTGACAATAACTTCATAGGAAATGTTTCCAATCAAAGGTTTTTACTTTTTTTTAGTGGGGCATGGAGTTTCCTTTCACTGTTATTTAACTTCTCAATTATAAAACATTTTCAGGATTTTAGTTTGTTTTTTTATATTTTGGTTTTTCCATTAAGATCATTACATGTAAAACCTCTCTTTTTAGAGCTGCAAGTTGTTATTCAAAGGCGAGTCTTGAAGTCGATCGGTTGGATATCTTTGTGGCTCTGCAGAACATGGAAAAAACTCACTGGATGAGATGGTCTTTACTGGAAGAGAGTAAAACAAGCAAAGCTGACTGGACATTTTTAGATATGAATAAAAATGGAAACCAACTCTGAACCTCAATCATCCAGGCTTTTTAAACCCATTTAGGCTTTTCATCAGTGCTGCTCTGTTCCACCTTAGTCAGTCATGACGTGATTAGATGCTGGTCACAGACGAGTTTACAACACATGCAGGTTTAAGGACCCTAATCAATAGTAAATCTGTTTTGATTCACAGACAGTTTCAGCCTCTTCGTTGTCTTTATGCTTTGTTGTATCAGGGACAGTGAATGAATGTAAATTCATTTCTTGGCTCAGGTCCTGAAGCTGACTAAGTGTCTTTTGTCTATTGTGCTGTGATAAGTTGCCTTCACTTAATATAGTCAAGTGTGGAAAATAGAGAGCATAATCCACTTCTAACACTTTAGACTTCATCATCACAGCTTTTTAAAGATGCCTCTTTGACAACGGTATGATGAGTTGAGCTGCTGCTCAGAATTGTTCCCTGAGTCTGAATGATGGTTCTTTTCCGAGAAAGTAGGCTCAGTCAGAGAACAGAACCCAACAAACTGGTTCTACTAGTGTTTCTTTTACGAGATGAACAATTTGGCCTAAATACAAATTCCTCTCATGTTGGATTAAAGCCACTTTCAGTTCTATTAACAATGTATGTCCATTGGTTTGATGATTAATATTTATTTAAAATTCTAATTAAACTATTATGATATCTCTTTGAATTTGCAATAAAGTAAATCCTGGTGTTGAAATAAGTGGAAAATTGAGCTTCCATGATTTAAGTTCTATTAAAGAAAATCAATGGGCAGCGTTAGGATTTAGGAGGCATTTTGAAACAGTCTAAGTGTTTAAAAAGGCAAGTTAACATATAAAACTAAAATAAAATATAGGTAAACTCACGTTATTGCATTCAATTATTGCAAGCAGCTTTACATTTTGTTTTAGTTTTTCAAAATAAGTAAAAAAAAACTTAAAATAATTTGTGTAAATGCCTGTTCAATAATTCACAGGACGAAAAGGGGAAAAAACAACCAGCCTTAAAGTTCCACTGTAAATTATATCTGCTGAAACAAAATCAGGCTCAACTATCTCAGCGCTTTGAAGCGGCAGACTAAAAGTCACTGACCCTCAGAAATTTGCAGATTCCAAACCACCATCTGAACTTTGTTTTAAACAAAAACTAACCTGGAAATGTCCTGAAAGTCTCAGGCAGAAACTTACAAGCATGAGATTCTTTTAGGTGGTGCAAACTTCACAATAAGTCAGCCTTCGTTTGGTCACAAGTGTTGGATTTCGAAAACTTCCAGGTGTTTATAAGTGTTTTCAGTTGTTAATAATACTAATCACCAACGTTGGACATGGTAGTTCAACATCAATCAAGATGATATTCTGGTAATTTAAAGCAGTACTTATCCTTTGCTTTAAACAAGACCAACAGGAATCGGAATATAAATAAAATCAGGCCTTAAACACAGCCAAGAAGTCAATTTGAAAAAAGAAACCCTGCCATTTCAGAGGTCTTTATGGACAATTTATAAAATAAAGCAATGTTAATTTTTTGTGTCAAACACTGTTAATTTTTGACAGAAAACAAAGAAATATACGTTGTTTTCAGTAGGGAAAACACTGGATTTTATATTATGAAAATCTCCTTACTTGACCCACCCATTTTGTTTTGCGTAACAAACTGAAGTTGATGGAGACGCACAAACACAGTTATTTTATCCGATCAGAATGTTTCTTTGTGCTTTTGTTCCCTTGCCAAATATTTCATTGCTCCACCCAGAATATACCTGTTTTACCTTTGAGGTCTGGTCCTCATTTTTCTGTGACAGAGCAAAGCAGCTGGGTGAGTTTGACTCCGTTTTTCTTTTTTTTAATCATACAATACTGAGGGTAGTTTGACCTATGATTGTTGTAAAAAAGAAATTTCTCTTTACTTTGAAGTTTGAATGAATCAGTGATTAGAAACAATGTGCTCTCATTTTAATAATATTGTATAGTTGTAATATTGCAACATATGAAATAATTGCAAGTTAAACTCTAAACTGGAATCTACCAGAAAATTAAGAAAATATGTTTCATATGAAATTATTCTTCTATATCAATTACCAGAAAATTGTCCAAACATATCATTTGCAGAGTTTAGATATACGGTAGATATAGAGTACTTACCTAAACTATTGTCTTGTGTTTTGTAAGGAGCTAAAACGATCTTGGTGTAAAATGCCAATAAAATAAATAGAAGATCAGTGAAGTGAAGACGGTAACCTGCAGACAATGGCGGTCTCCCAAACCTCAGTGCATCTTCTGCCACTCTTGGTGATTGGGATCGGTAAGAGCTTCCCTCAACTCAGAAGAGGACCTATCATTTTCAGTCATTGTTCTAATATCAATAATTTTCTTCCCGTCCCTCCAGCATGCATTTCCACATTGGCCTTAACTGTAAGTTTGGTTCATTATTTTTTTCTAGCTAAGAATATACCTTTTCATTTCTTGAATTAATTTTTTGTACTGTAAATTTCTTTTCAGTCCAACACAACACAAGGTATGAAACATATCCTCATTCAATAAAAGACAATAATATACAAATAAGCTGTTCTTTAGCCTGTGTCACTGTATAATGCTATTTCTGTGTTTTTTGTCATGTGTAGTTCAACATCTACCATCGACTCCCAACAGGTCAGCATGCATGATTTGTTTATCTATCATAATGGTTTGAAGTCATTTTTTTTTAGCTGAATAAAGTTAATAAATTAATCGTCATTGTTTAATTTAATGGTTAATAAAGCACCGCTTCAACTCCAACCAATGGTATTCCTGGATCTTGCCAAGGCATAAATCTACAAGATGCCAGTCGCAGCGTAAGCAATGTAGAGCGTCATCATCAGCATTAATGCGTGGCGTCACCACACAGCAGTGACGCCCTCTTGTGTTTGGTTTCAGACATTAATACTTTCTCTGCCTGTTTTTTCCAGATATCAATGGCAGCAGATGTGTTTGTAAGGGATCTTACTTGTAAACGATCTGATCCAAATGCAAGCCTGTCAGAGGAAAAGTTTCTGGAGATGGAACAAAATATCCGGCACTTAGTGGACTCGTCTTTAAAAGCTTACTTGATCCAGGTAATTGAATGGTGAATTGGCACTTTATAAATGAAACTGAACTGAGAACTGAGGAAATTGTCCCATTTTATGTATCTATGTATGTATGTACCACTTTT
This sequence comes from Micropoecilia bifurca, assembly GCA_903067075.1. Classification (NCBI taxonomy): domain Eukaryota; kingdom Metazoa; phylum Chordata; class Actinopteri; order Cyprinodontiformes; family Poeciliidae; genus Micropoecilia; species Micropoecilia bifurca. The sequence continues at coordinate 4,397 of CAEGAF010119724.1, forward strand.
TTCAGTAACCCATAATCTAACATGTTGCTTTGTAAAAAAAGTAATCAGATAAAAATTACTTATCGAAATTATGCGCTACTATTTTAGATAGATAGATTTTATTACAGACTCAAAGTCCAAATTACATAAAAAAGAAAACAAATACAATAAAAAAATAAAAAGTACAATACAAAAGGCTACTAACCATTAAGGAGGTAATTATACCAATGTCTCCAAAGTACAGATGAGTATTTTACTGCACTATATTTAACGTTAGTCAGCTGTAGAATAATTCTATTATTAGACTCATTTAAACAACCAACAAATTTATACACAAGCTTTCTTAAAACAGCCATCAAGGAATTGACATAAGAAAATACTGGTCCATCTGGGCTTATTTAACAAAAGTCCTAGTGCATCATTATAAGCCACCTTCAGTCTTTGAAGACTGGCTTTTATAAAGTTGCACCACCGATGTGCCGTATACAGTGATGTTCAATATGATCTGAACAAGTTCACTTTCACTTCATCAGAGCAGAATCCAAACTTACGGACTGGATATTTGCCTGAGCAGATATCATTCTAACGTGACGGAAAATGTCCTCATCATCAGACAGACGGTCTGTCAACACATTACCAAGATATTTCACTTCATGTGAGACGTTAAATAAAATCCCAGACAGCTTAAAATGTGGAAATATCCTGTTTTTGTCCTCTTTAGTGCAACGATCAAATTGATACTTTTTGATGGATTGAATTTATTTTGTAGCTCACCGTATGCTGAACAGCTGCTGCAGACCTGCTGAACTTGGACCAAAAACCACTTATGTATGCTGATGACCGGAGTCATCAGCATACATAAAATGATTTATTGTATCTCCAATCATGCAGCCAGTTCTACACAGGTTTAGCTACTGAACAGCCCTGAAAAATGAAAACAGCCAAAAATGAACAAGTTTGTAAAGTTGCACGACTAAACGCCATTATAATTATTAATATTAAGATAACTGTCACAAATCTGTGCAGGAGGTAATCTTAGATGTGGAGCCACAGGAGGAGTGCAGCAAACGCAGGGCCGTTGCACAGAACCTGGAGGCTGGGGCAGGGAGGGGGGGCTCTAAATCCTACTTAGAGTTTTCCAGATAATAGTGGAACACATTAATGGATAAACACGCACAAATTACTAAAGTCTTTTTTTGTACTCTTGTAACCATTAATCTCCTCTTCAGTTCAACTTTATAGGTGGAGACACATTGTTGATGTTATCATTATTAAATAACTTTCAATTAAGTTTTAGCAAAGCTCAGTGTAATGTTCACAGGTGGCGGAGCGTTGCTGTTAGCAGCAGCTGAAAGTGACTAAACAAGTTCATTTTAATGTAACTTAGTTTCTTTCTAAATCAAGTAATCAATAATCAAACCAAGTTACTTTTTCAATGAGTAATCAGTAATCTGATTAAAGTTACTTTTTCAAATGTATGTATTGTCCCTTTATGAATAATCTGAATTATTGAGTTACATTTATTTTCCCTTTGAGATCAATAAAATATTTTTCAATGAATACTTAAATTACATATCCAACATATATGCACACAAGGGAAAAAACATTTACTAATATCAAATTACAACTTTTTTTTAAATAACAGGGTGCCAACCAATCCACAGCTGATCTTCTGGAAATATTTGGAGTCCTGGATAGTCTGAATCTGGGTGACTACCGCGACCCAACATTCATCAGACTGTGGTTCTCTCTGAAGATGGCTCCTCTTTTGCCTTATGTGGTTCAAAGCTTCTTAGTCCAACTGGGCAACCAGAACTTCAGCTGCAGTTCTTACCAACAAATGTATGTAAATTAAAATTGTGATTTTTGATATATTAGCTTGCATTTATGGTGTTGGGGAAATTCATTACTAATGTTGCAAAGGTAGCTACAAAATTCCTACAAGCTAACGAAGGACAGAATCAGAAGACCTTATTGGTGTGGAAGGTCAATACAACAACAGCAGATCTTTATTGCATCGTGGTGCTAAGACGTTCAGTGATTTATAAACTAACAGTAAATTTAGTAGGTTCAGGCCAAAGTGTGTCTTATAAAACAACTCCCTCCACCAAATAGTTATTTATAGTTAGTTCATGCCTTAAAACAGTGTGAAAATTACTTCTATATGGCCAAATTGGTTTGGAAAGCGTTACCCCAAATAAGACTATGTCTTATTTGTTCCAAATTTGTGGTGCATAGAAGCTGAATGCTGCTTCTCCTCGTTTGGTTCTGGTTCTGGGATGCAGAGCAGAACCAGAACCAGAAGATCTGAGGGGTTTAGACGGTTGGTATAGCAATAACAGATCTTTAAATATTTAAGGTATTGTGGTGCTTAACCGTTCAGTGATTTATAAACTAACAACAGTATTTTAAAGTCTATTCTTTGAGCTACAGGAATCGAGTGGAGGGACTTTAAAACTGGTGTTATGTGCTCTATCAATGCAGAATGATAAAATAACAGAACTCATGACTTCCATCCATCCATCCATCCATCCATCCATGCATCCATCGCCTTCTGCTTGTCAGAGTTTGGGACGTGGGGTTAATAGAGCCCCAGAGGCTATCTCACAAATACATTATCCCAAACGCCTAATGATATGAAGACAAAGTCAATTATCAACCTTTGACCAAATTTGGTCTAGTAATAAGTAAACATATGAACTCAGTTTTCCCCAGAAATTGTGTTTGTTATGGACATTTTGTGCCTAACAAAAAACTATAATACCAAATCAGGTTTAGAAGGTTGTCGTTGCTCAATAGTAAGAGCTTTCCCTCATGCACCACTAAGGTGACATTGTATGTCCCCAAAGCTAGATTACACTTCTGGGAAATAGCACAGAAAGCTTCCCGCCCTCAACTGCCACCAAAATATAGAGCCCACATAGAAGGAGCTGCCTGTGGCATCTCTCCCCAAGCATCCACCAATGATCTCCTTCCTAAAGACCCAGCTCACAAACGTGGTCCAAATCTCCCAAATCCAGGAAAGGCTGGTCTGACTACTCCCGCAAAGCCTACAAGAGACATTTGACTTCACCCTTCATGACTAAGTTAAGAAAAAAGGTTGGATTACAAATGTGGGGGAAAAAAAAATTACGGATAGTGAATTTAACAGACTATATAAAGATGTGTATATTAAGCAATGTAAAAAATAAATTATGAAACAGTTTATATAAAAAAAAACATATATGTTTATATTTTAAAGGATGGAATCTATGTCCAATGAACTTCAGAAAACTCAAGGTGTTGACAGAGAACTAATCTACAGGAATTTCATCAAAGTGTTCCTTTCAAGAAAAAACTCAGCAGGTAGGATTTTTACATTTTCCTGGGCAAAATATGGAAGAAGGAAACTGAGATAATCCTTAGAACACTCAATTGAAATATAAAACATACAAATGATCAAATTCTATAAAAAAAATATATTCAAAGAAAAATATATTGTGTTTTATAATATCAAAATATTTATTTTTACCAGATCCTGGATGCGAAGACCAAAATACAGGAAGTAAAGAATGGCTGCAAAGAAACATTGGGATTTTTTTAAAATTTGCAACTATTAAAGAACTTAAAAAAATGAACAACAACTTCTCTGCAGTAAGTGATGTAACAGATATTAAAATACGACAAGGTTCACATATGTACGAATATATAGGACCACAACATTGCAAGCCCAATCATATAAAAAGAAAGTTCAAAAGCATAAAGACATGTTGTTACAGATTGAAGTCCTGGAAAAACTTTCACTGCAACAGAAGGCCGAGCTAATACTGGATCCAGACAGCGGCGCTTTGGAGGATGTCAACTTCGTGAGGGAGGTGCTCACCAGCTTGAAACTGTCCGGCGAGGACGAACAGCTCAGTCAGTTTTTCCAGACGTTTGCACAAATCAGCGAGAAGGTGAATGCTTCACACCAACTTGCTCACATTTCCCCCAGAGAGTTCTTTGTCAAACCACACACGAACAACCCCTTCAGAACAGGTTGTGGATCCACGTAAAGCCAACGATTAGGTCAACTTTCGGACTTCTATCGATGAATTTTGACAGAATTATTGACGCGTCTCCATTTCTGCCCATAACCAGGATGTGGTGAGCTCTTGAACTACAACCTGAATGCTTTTGTTTTCAGGAAAACATTACCTTCATCACAAACGCAGCTGTCCGAGAAACCATTCTGAACATAAGCCTGACAGCCCTCGCGCCTGCATTTGAGCACTTTGGAGCACAAGAATTCCAGCTGTGGTTCCAAGTTTACCTGGTTCCTGTGATGCCGAGCCTCCGTCCTGCCTACCTGTGGGTGATTCCAAAGGACATCAGCTGTGCATCCTACATGGCCATGTGAGACCTTTATTTATTTATTTTTCAATTATACCACTTCAAACCTTGGCTTTGTGTGATGAGGATAATGTGATTCCTTTCCAACCAAGTGAAATTGTCTTGTCCTTTAGTCTCACCGGTCTTCAGAAAACATTGAAATTCCCTCTACCAAAGGAGCTGTCGATGGGCATCTCTTCAAGCATCGAGTTCCTCAAAGAGACTTTCCCACGTAGGTGTCCAAACAGCTTTGAAAACAAGAGTTTTGCTCAAAAAACCACGGCATGACAGCAATGTATTGAAGCCATGGCTAACTTCATTTTTGTTGTTAAACAGGTTGCTCGTCACCAGAATCTTTCACGGTAAGGTCACTCTCATAGGTGCGAAAGGCAAATGATGCACTATTAGAAAATGTTCAAGCTCCAATCACTGTTCCTACATAACATATGCAATAGTGGAAAAACCAACACATCTGTTTTGCAGCCAGTTTTATTCACTAGCCTAACATTTTGCTGCTGTTATTTTCCCCCAGTGCAAGGAAACAGTTGTTGATGGTAAGTATTAAACCACACTGATGTTCACCAACTAATGCAACTTGAATGTCAAGTAGCACGTTCTGACACAAAAATCTGATCATTTTACAGAGAACCTCGTCTGCGCTCAGGTCAATAGGTGGGTGGTTCACTGACAGAGCCAATGTGAAGTTTGCAAGTTCTCTGACACAAAGTTCAAAAGGTGGTAACCTATTTATTTGTCATCATTGTTTGGCTCAGGTCACTAGTCCAACAAACACTGGCAGCTGACAACTCCTCCGCAGCCTTGTGCTCTTTTACCATCACTGAACATGCCTGCTCCGTGGTAAGACTTTTATGTGCGACCTGTAAATTCAAGAGAAAAATGCAGGATAAGCACAAGCACAAGAAAGAAGGATGTGGGAGTTCTGACGGGTGTCTCTTCGTTTCTCCTGCCATCCGATTTTAAGGCTGACCGGCTTGCGCCGCAAAACCTGGCCACACTGCTGAAATGCTCGCTGGAAAGCCAAACGACATACCCCGTAGAAGCGTGGAAGCTCTTCTTTCAGAAAGTTTCCTCTTCCCTGAATGACACCCTGGAGATTTTTGCCACCATGGTAAATCCNTCCTTCCAAAGCGACGTCAGCATCTAACCATTTTTCTCAACTACAGACCTCCAACAGCAGCAGGCCAGCCTTATCAAACGCCCTTGATGCTCTGAGAGAGCTGCGACTTGCCGACCTCAGTGACGCAGAACTACAGAGTAGGACTGTCATTGGGGATCTGGTCCAGGGAGTTATTGGGCCGTTCCTGGCCTCCCCATCCACAAACTTCCTGTTCTGCCTCAGCTCCTACAACTTCAGCTGCCTGACTTACCAGATTGTGTAAGTACAAATCTTGTTTCGCACAGGAAAATATTACACAAAGAAAGCTGCATATGTTTTGGTGTTGATTACCTTTCCTCAAATTGCAGTGTCAAGGAATTGAGCAACCAAAGGCAATTCATGAACAGTGACGAGCAGCAAGCGGTCTTTACTTATTTCATCAAACCGTTCCTGTCACGAAAGGAGTCATCGGGTAAAGCCAGGCTCTCGGGATCCGCTTGCTAACTTCTTGATGGCAAAGGATGTTTATTTACAGCCAGTGACTCTTTCTAACATCTCTGCAGATCCTGGCTGCATCTTATCCACCAATGGGAGTCAGGATTGGCTACAGGCAAACCTCGGCAGCTTTGCTGGTTTTGCAACCGTCCAGGATTTGCAAACCCTCAACCCGCACCTGTCTACCGTAAGTGCCAACGGCGGCTGCTGATGGGTGCTCGCAAACCAGCATCTTTTGACCCGCTGCTTTGCAAGAAGGACTGTTTTGACTCCATATTGTTTTGTTTTTTCCCAGATTGAAATATTGTTAGCACTAGCTCCCTCTCAGGTGGCACAGCTCCTAATAAGTGCAGGGAGCTCAAACGACACAACCCTGATTGACCTTGCCTTTGAGCGACTTGAAAAGGGTGACGCTCTGGAAAACCTAGACGAATTCCTCACACAGCTCACAGCCAACGGACAGGTAGGTCCCAGTCCCAGCCACAGCCAGTCACAGACTTCAGACGTACCAATCTTAGCCCTCGTTTGGGTATCAAAGGTTCTGCTTTACTTTGGACGGAAGTAATTTACACAATTCTGTTAACTCCAATCTTTAAAAGTGCTCTGTGTAGTGCATTTGTCACACAGTTTACCGTGCTTGTCATACTTTGCAAGGTCCTACAGTCCCAGACGGTGGTCCGAGATCGTGCGATGACAAGAGCCTTTTACATCCTAAGGCTACATTTCCAGAGCTTCAGCTCACAAGAGTTGTACCTTTGGTTCCACGTGAAACTGGTTCCCATCCTTGCCAGTTTCACTCCACAGATGCTCAACAGTACGATATCAAGCATGAGCTGCGCAAACTACCACGTCGTGTGAGTTGCATTCTAAAGAAGTGTCTTCAGAGACCTTTAGCTACAATCTACTGGTGAGGTGCCATGTAAGAAACATTTTCTACCATCTTTGCAGTGTGGGAGGGATTGCCAAAGTGTTCCCTGCCATACCCCTGCTTAGACGACAAGGAATCGCTTCCGTTCTGCTGGCCTACCTCAAAAGCTCTACCAGTGTCATCAACATGCCAGGTGGGAATGACAAAATTACTTTTGCCACATGGATTTCACTTGTACAACTGCTATGTTGAAAGAGCACCCAGAACAAAGAACAAACCTATAAATGCCTGATGACTTTAAAAAGGGCTCCGTGTGAATTGTGCCTATTCTAACAAATGCATATGTCCCTCAGCTTGCAGGATGGGACTTGAAACTGATGTTGAATGGATTGAAACAAACCTGGGACCCTTTTCTCAATACACAACTTACTCTGACCTCAAAGCCTTCAACCTCTCCCAGGTAATTGAGGCATTTCACCAAATGTCCTCTCTGCAGAATACGATCCAACAAACGGAATTGAATGGGTCTGCACAGGGCTCGCTCTTCGGTGCCTCGACAAAGATACATTTACTCTTGTTCTTGGTTTGTATCATCAGGCAACAGTCATAGGTGTTCTCACAGAGCAACAGAAGGC
>CAEGAF010119742.1:0-18197 GCA_903067075.1 Micropoecilia bifurca
AAAAGAGACTTTTTTAATAATAATAATAATAATAATAATAATAATAATAATAATAATAATAATAATAATAATAATAAAAATACATCAAGACCAAATAGCTGAAGTTCTAAACACCTTGAATTACTTAAATCTTTTTCTAAGACGTCAGATATTCTTGGAGTGCTCGTTACAGAAAACTCCTTGCAAAGTTTTTCTTCTGACTCTTACTAATTTTCTGTCAGTTCAGTTCGATTTGTGTCTTTCAGCTAAGCACAAAATTACTCATAAACCTGGCAAAAAATATTTTTATTCAATCAAGAAGATTTTTTCAGATCAGTGAAGAGACAGATATATACCAAAACCTCATAAAACAGCTCATGAATTATATCTGCAGCTCAACTGGATTCCCAATAATATTATTTCTCTCTGTAAGGGTCCAGTTCTATAACCATTTGTAATGATCAATTACTTTTTTGATGTATTGCTGAATTTACATCAGGCATCTAGCTTTTAGATATGACAATAATCAGGCTTGTCTGTGATAAATGAAACTGAACCAAAATGGTTAATCACAATTAGGTCATCATAATAATGGATCAGTTCTATTTTCACATAGGACCAGGTTGGCTTGGATGACTTTCTTTTTAAACAGAAAAACTTTTCCCCCAGCAACTGTTTGAGAGAAATCTGTTGAGCATTTTCTAATTCCTAGGACAAACATATAATGTCCTAACTGCAGTTGTAGAGTCTTGGGTGGGTTTATTTTTTTTTACCCTTCTTTGAATATTGCATGGTCTAATTTCAGAAGTCACAAATGTATTTTTCCTTGTTAATATTTTGTTCCACTGTTGATGAACTTCAATGTTTCTGAAAAGGCACGTTAATCGATTTTCCAGAATGACAGCTGCAACTACTTTTCTGAGGCCTTGCTATTGAATGCTTTCCTTGGCATTGTGTGCAACTCTATGCTTTAGGCCAGAACTGACCAGGATTTTTTTCCCCTATTAGTTAATGAATAGTGCAAGGAGTCACAATTATGTATGCCTGTTCAACACCGTTGTTATTTGTTTTCATTTTCTTTTAAAATAAAATGATATAAGTAGCACAAGCAAACAATGTACAAATGAAGTCACTTTTTTGCAGAATTTTACTAAAAACCCAACGTTATTCACATATTCACTCATAAATTTTCCCAATAGTGTTTCTTACCGCATAACACCTTCAATTCAGGTTTCACTTGTTCGTGTTAATCATGTACCATCCGATAATATTTGACTTGACCTGAGACGTTATGGAGGTAATCGTTGGCAATGCTTGGTAGCTGCTATGTTTAGTAATTTCAGCACAATGTAACTTTATTAACCCTATAACATGGTGTGCTGCAAATTCAAACAGGATTTCTGAGCCGACAGTCTGTGATGCTAAATTAACATACTTATTTATTTATTTGCAATTACAAAATCTTCGCTGTATAACGTGTTTTTGTTAGGAAATTAATCGAAACGGCGTCCAAAGGCAGGTTACGCCTTTTTTTTAATTTAATTGGATGGGCAGGAAGTCACTGGGGGATTCTTATTGGTTGATTATTAAAGCACTCACCTTAGCTCGGGCAGTGATTGGCTGAACTGCCAGAAGGAAGTCAAGTGTCACAACATTTAGGCTTTTAAGCTTTGACTTCAGAAAAACGATCGGAATCAATCGAAAAAACACCTACGATCATCCGCATATATTTTCATATTTCTACACTGTGTCTCGGATGAACCACCCTGGCGCGGACTGGGTTATCCGGCCGTGAATCCACCCGCGAATCCGTGCCGAGGATTAGATATCGCCGCGGACCTTACCACCACCGCTCCGCAGAGACAGGAAAGTGGGACTTTATTGTTAAAGGCTAGCCAGCTAGCTTTTCAAAGCGGCTTGTTTGTGTGGGTTTACCGCGGACCGCAGGCTATATGGCAACGAATTACGAGCCTATATATGGACTTTCAGAGGACGAGGTAAGCTTGAATTGTAATTAAGGTGTAATTGAAATGCAGAACGGAGTCGTTGGGTATTATGAGGGGCTGGGAGCAGAGATGGCTAACGATTAGCCGCGAGTGGAGCTACCAAGCCCTGACCCACGGCTACATTCCGCTGTTGTGTTCAGGTGGCTGTCAGTTCCTGCCACGGGTCTCTGTCGCTTTGTCCACTTGCATTTATTTCATAATAAGGTATAAACTAAAGGCCAGCAAAACCACTTTGTGCTAAAGTTTTGAAATCAAAGTCTCCACTTTGTCGCCTGCATTACACAATATGTAGCTGTTTCTGGGAAATCAATTTATCTTTCTTTTCTTTTTTTATCTTTAGCTTGAAGGGTTAAACCTACAAGTGAGACCTAAACACACCCTGCTAGGCAGTAATCACAGCTGTTTGACGGCGAACAGACCGCTGGGAGAGTGAAATAGAGGGATGGACGGTCATATGAGGTCACTCTGACTGGACACCTTGTTGGCTTTAACCTAAAACCTACAAAAACACACCGTGGTAATTATGGATGGAGTCCACATGTGATTATACACAACGACATCACATCACAGTCACGAGTCTAGCAGAAGAGCATCCCTACTTCATCTACCCCTTTGACATTTTCAATGCAGTCACAAGAAGCATGGTGTATGGAGAGTTTTTTTTTTTAAATTTTATTTTATTTTTTGGCATTATTCTCAACTGACTCAGAATAACTGATGATTAGTCAAAGTTGTCACGTTTTTTTTTAATTGTTGGTGCATTTGGATGATGCTTTGGGAGCTCATTGCGTCTGCTTGTGTCAAATACAGACATGGGAGATATTGATTTAAAATTTTATCACAGTATTTTATGGCAGTCGTTGCTATGGTGACTGAAGTAGCAGTAAAAAAAAATGTTTTAAAATTGATTGCTGTCTTAGTTTCTGGCTCTGTTTATCAGTGACTATGTTGAGAGCTCTGGTCTAAATGAATGCATTGCTCAACAGTTCACCCATCCATCCCATTGTCTCATGATTTGATTAGACCTGTTCAGTGATAGGATGGATAAAGGTTATTTTTTTTCTCCTTTTTTTTCTAAGTCATTTCAGGTAACAGTGACTGATCAATGTTCTTGATCAGAGCGATATTTGGTTGCCTGTTATGTTACGTGTAACTGCCATGCTGGCTAGTTCTGCATGCAACACATCTGGCTTCCCTCAACACACACACACTGGGGGTATATTTTTAGCAGCTGAGATGCTAAACGCTGCACAGAAGTGTGGAGACTTTGTGATGAACAGAAAAGAAAACGGTGAAAGCGTTGGTTAATCATAGTCAATAATATTATTCCTGCAACATTCAGCTGTATTATTGTGATTCCTAGAAACTGTGCAGGCGTACTCTTGACCTAAATTAATTGCCTCATCATTCCTGGTCTGACATCTAATCCTATAAGGCAGGGTTGCCCAAGTCCAATCCTCGATAGCTGGCTGCGTCTCTGCTCCGGCACACCTTAATCTAATGAACAGACCATTACCATGCCGCTGTAGAGCTGAATGACTGTGGTTAGCGAATTCTGCTATTTGATTCAGGGATTTTAGAGCAAGGATGCAACTAAAAGCTGCAGGATGGTAGCTGTCGATTACTTGTCCTGGGCAGCCTAGATTCAATGGATACGTCTGAGATGATTGCATTTCACAATGGATATTGGTGCTACAAATGGTTGCATGAGATGTAGTGCATAGCAACAGATGGGGTTGAACATCAGAGGATAGTTGTAGATGCTCAAACTTTTGCAATTTCTCTGGCATTTGGCTATCAGGACATTAAGCCATACATACATTATAACAATATTTATTTCTTTTTGCAGGATTTGAAAACTGAAACTAACTAAACTCATGACATTCCATGTTGATACCACAAACTCCCAAATGTCTAATTTCAAATATCATCATTGCAATATTAGTTATTTTTTTAAATTATATTACAGGAGGGTAAGAATTCAATATTTGTTTACTGTTATATTCCTAGTAATTATAAATTCACATTTTGCATAATATTCAGTGTATTGGTTGGACTCTTGACATTGCAGGTGTTTTAAACCGGACAGGTGATGGTGACCAAAATTACAAAGGGTACAGAAAGATGGAAGCATCATATTGACAGATTTGTGAAAGAGTAGTGTGGAAAGCCTGGTTTCACTGAAACTGATATTGTTATGGAAACATTCGAAAATAACACTGTAGTTGCATGATTTCCCTATATTGTGCAGCAGAAGGTCATTTAATCTGCAGCTTCACACAAATGCCACCTCTCTGTATATGAAGTTTTCCAAATACCACAACGCTGTCAAGGAAACTTTAAACTAGTATGACAGCAGGAGATGTTTTACCACAAAAAGATAAATCAGAATAAATCTGTTATTTTGTTCCATGTTTGAATTAAACGTATCAAGATTACATGTTGGGGGGGATAAACTGGAAGGCGCTGTCATGTCAAAATTTTTTTACAAGAATAGACAGAGATGTCTTATTGATGCCAGTCTCAAAATTAAAAATGGCTGCCACAAATATAAAACTGTTCTTTTAGCTGTTTTTAAGCCTTTACTACCTGTTTGAAGGATAATTCAAAGTGCTTGATGTACTCAGCTTTGTGGGTGTTTGGCACACTTTATATCGCCTCAAACATCACTAAGTTAATCCGAGTGGTGGGGTGCATCTTAAATAAAATCTTATTAAAATAAAATAAAATATAATGTTTGAGTTAAGCTAATAGCTCGAGTGTGCCGCAGGTTCTAGGTATGGCGGTGCACAAATTTAATGCTGATTGTTAAAAACACAAGCAGTAAAAACTGCACACAGTGATTCAAATCTGTTAAGAAAGGCTCAAGTCTCATTGCCTAAATACTCATCATATTAGATTAGTTTTTTCTTAAACTGAGTTGATGAAGAACACTTGTATCTTTGGCAGTGATGCATTACATAATTCAGCGCATTAACTGTAGCACAAAAATAAACACTTAAAATTTCAAAAGAACAGGTCCATTGAAAAGCACTGGAAACAGACTGGACTCCCACTAACTGCTCTTCATTAGAACTAGTGAAACCTCCACTGTTGGTTCAATTACAAAAACAGGACAAAAAACCTCTCGGAAAGAGATGAATGATCATTATTTTTTTTGCTTCTGTTGTTGAACTTTATTCTTTCTCTGTTGTTAAGTTTGACCTGGAGACAAGTCGGCGCATCTGGAAGATTGAAATCTGTCATGGGTTTACAAAGTTATGAGATAATTTCCTCTGAAAATCAAATAAAGGTCCTCTGTCGTCTTCTTGTTTTGCAGCATGAATCGCGAGTGCTACGGGTCAAAGTTATTGCAGGAATTGATCTGGCGAAGAAAGACATCATCGGTGCCAGGTAACTGTGTTTTTGATGTGAAACATTTCACTCGAGTGCAAAGATTATGGAGAACTGTCCATTGCACCTAGTTCAAGTAGTCTGATTCTCTGTCTGCTTAAAATTCAGCCTTTTAAACTGTTTAGATGAAAGATATATTAGCATCATTACTGTAATAACGTGTGGGATGTATCATAATAAAGTCGGCTATAAAACCAGTCTCAAGGCTTTAGCTATTGTGTTCAGCATCCTGCTCTTTGACTTCTAAGGTCTTCCTATTGTTTGTCCTTTCAACCTTGGACAGCACTTTGTAGCAATAAAAAAAATTTAGTTTGTAACACAGACCTTGAACTTTCAAGTGTTAATCAATAATTAATTACCTCCCATCCTATGCATAATCCACCGTAGTTGCACGTTTTCTAGATAGAAGACTTTGACTAATAATTAAGCGTGCCATGTACCGTCTTGGATGTGAGGACGTGCAGATGTTAACTTTTCTTTGAGAATGTTTTGTTCATCACTGTCTTCCCGTCTGTGAAGTGTGAAGTCCAATGTAACCTTACACCAGTGGTTTCCAAACTATTTCTGGGCCCCCCTACTGTCCTAAAGCTGTCTGGTTGAACGATGTGTGGATTCTTAGAGACTCCCTGTTATACTCAGCCCGGCTCCAGACAAACAAAAGTTGAACAGACAAAGCAACTTATTGGGGGGCAAAATGAATCAGAGCGAAAGCATTTGCCAAGAATGTTTTCATTAATCAAGTTCGTTATCGGAACTTGATTAAGTTACAAGCCTACAAGCTACTTGTTAAGCTTAAGGTGCTGTATTGATATTAGCTAGTCATCTTTTAGCTAACTTTACCTGCATCCAACAGCTTTTAACTACTGATAAAAGTGACAGAGGACACAGATATGGGAAATGTAGCCCCTACTGTATCAAACTGACAGAGGAATAACAGAGAGTTGACCATGCTAAGGTAAAAACCCAGCGCATACAGCGTTCATGTTTGTTTTTTTCATCCTGAGGGCTTCCTGCGCCCCCCTTGCAATGGCACGGCGCCCCCCAGTTTGGGAACCTCTGCATTACACAATACACCTTCTGGAGATTTGTGCTCTGTACTTTGAAAATGCTTATAATGTGTACTTTTTCAGGTTTTGTTATAGAACAACCACAAAAAACAATGTATTTCTAGATTTTTTATTTTTTTTGAAACACAAAGGAGTAGGTCGCAAAGGGTGGCTTGCGTTTAATTTCAGCCCAATTTACTCCTAAAAAATGGAGTCCACCTGTGCATTTATATACAGCTGCTCACTGAAGGCCTCCACGAAAATAACTCCACGAAGACCCTGGAGCAGACCAAACAGTTTGAAGGATAACGTGGAGAAGCAGGTTTGAAACAGGTTTCTGTTTCAAGCTGGTCCAGACATCCAGCTAAAGTATCGAATCAAGGGAAGCAATAATCAGTAGCTTCTTTCACGAAACATATCAGTAATCAACCTGCACAGACAATCCACCTCTCAGCTGCCTCTGGCCGTTTATGATTCACGAGTTGAGATGAAGATATCCCTCACAGATGCGAGTTCTCAGAAATTAAACCAGCACTTTTGGGCAACAGGAGGTGCAATGAAAGTTTCATAATCAGTACCACACATAAAATGAGTATTCCCATACTGTTCTTTTCAAAACAGGAGTTGCAGATGAGTTCAGTGCTGCGATCCTGCTGTTGGCCAAGCAAATGCTTTAGAGGAGCTGTAATGTGTACTTTCCAAGCACGCTAAGCCATTTTATAACTCAATCGAGTTGCTATTCTTCATTTGTAATAAAACAAATACTTTGCAATTTGATGCCTTGAAATTGGGTCATCATATCACTGCAACTATGTGGAATTTGCTGCCACCATGCAGGAAACACAGCAAACCTCTAGAAGAATGCGATGTGGTCAAATCCAAACATGATTGTACCTTTTGTCCTACATACAACACGCTAGGTTTGGCAGTAAACAACTCGCCTTACTTTGAAAGACATTGCAAACAGCGACGGTGGCAACATCATGCCACTGGGTAATGCTGTAGGAAAACCTGTTGGACGATGTAAGATAATGAGGTGGAGCTTCACTCTCAGCAGGAGAACATCCTAAACATACAGCCAATACAAGGGTTTACGTCAAAGCATGGTCATGAGTTGTAATCAAGCTTTTTTTATTTATTTATTTTTGCTGGTTACAGAAAATCACAACAACATTCATCAAAATCTATAACTAAATAGGTAACAGTTCAAAGGGTATGAATACTTTTTGCAAAACACCAATTCCAAGTCTGAGATTTTGTATACGTCAGGCCATTTGTTGATAGTCTAACAATAACTTTGTGCTTTGATTGATTGCACATAATAAAACTTCAATCATGTGATCTTTAACTCCACCAGCTGCTATCAGTAAAACTACTTATGTTGTAAATTGAATGATGATTATAAATATGGTCTTTCTGATGCAGGAAAGGCATCAGATGCTGCAAATAATTCCAAACAAACCTTAGGGATCCTGTTGTTATTGTTTTTTCTGTTAGTTCCTCCCACAAAGGACACCTATAAATGTCTGGTCTGTGAAAGCTGTAAATGTTTGTCCTGTGGTTTTAACATTACTTGAATGTTGGTTGCCTCTTTAAATGTTTTTGACATTTTAATAGGTGAGCAGCTTTAATGTTTGAACTAGCAAACTGATCAGAACGAGGCTTAAGCTTTTCAAATCCAGGATTTGTCATAGGAGGAGTGCCTGCAGTGATATGGCTGCTTTTTCTTTTTTCTTCTTTTTTTAAAACTCCTTTGAAACTGTGTTGAATACAACAGATTCTTAGAAGGCGGGCCAAACAATCCAACCTTCGAATGCCTGAATGCGTCTGTACACGAAGGAGCGACGCAGACCAACGCAGCAAACCTGCAGCGATTGAAGGATTCTCAGAGGAGGCCCACTGAGTGTTGGCAATCTTTTTCTTAGATTAATACTCTGAACACGAACATTACCAATATAGAATAAGACATAAATTGATTTTTTTTTTTCCCTTTTAGTGTTTACATGCAGATGGATTTACTGCGCAGGCCTCATTGAGTACTAAACCTGCGCCTCTCCAGGGGATTACAGTAATGTTTTCTTATCTGACCAGAATACGTGTTCAGCACGGGGCGAGCTCTTCCATGCTGGCAGCACGGCTCAGGGCTGGCTGTGGCCAACGCTGAACTGTACTGAAGAAACACTGAATGAGGTCTGATGTGTGGTGTGCTCGCACAGACGGTGCTGACTTGGCAGTCTGTCACCTTTTGGGAGACTCAAACAGTGCCAGCTTGTTCCTCATTTTGCTCCAAATGTCTCTCCGAAGCTGCTGTGTTGCTTCTTTAGTATGGAAAAACTCTTGTCTGTTGTTTTGCCTTTGGTATATTTTAGAGGTGCTGATAAATCCTCCATGAATTGTATTGGAGCTAGGTTTTGAAATCCAGCTGCTCTTACTGTGTTGAATTGAAGTTTCCTAATTCTCTACCTCTGCAGGGATTTTTTTTTTCCCCTATTAGAGGAAGGCAGGGAAATGCCTCCCAGAAGAGCTGAGATATTGTAGGCTTACTGCTAATGTTTAGTCTCTGTACATGACAGAACCACATAAACATGCAATTAGAAACTGTGGGGATCCTGAAGATGCCAATTAGCAATCAAGCAGCTGCACATTTGCTTATAAGGATACAGTTTCAGCTCGTTTTCTTCCATGTCTGTGCTCCTCGTTTCCCTTGTTTTTTATTTTCTTTTTATCTTGTGGATTTAAGGCATCGCTTTAGCTGGCAGGAAGGACACACTTGGATTGGAATTTGATTTATTTCCAGGCCCAGTTGGGATGGCATGTATCCTAATAAAAGCCTATCACAGCAAATCAGATTTAAAGCATATTCCCCAGTGGTCTGAATTGTGTCCAAATCAAGTTTTGCTGAGCGATTGTAACTGGAAGCTGTGATTTGGGAACTGAGGAGCAAGCAGCTGGGTTCATTTTGACTGAAAATAGCAATCGGATTGTTCGCCCAGGTCAAGTCGGTATGCCGATGATCGTATTTCTGCAACTGAAAACATTTGAAGTAGTTTGGTTTAGCTTAGAGGGTGTAAAATGAGGGCACAGTAACAGGCTGTTAGTGAGTTTACCAAATGTTCTCTCTACAAATGTTATCCTCCCACACCACAAAAATACCGTGTGGAGGATGTCTGTGTGTAAATTAGCTCTGCGTCATACCAAGTTATGAAACCATTCTTACTTGAAGTACAAAGTGTTAATATTAGGGTTCTAACATATTGGTGATTATAATAGATTTTTAAATGACCAAAACTTCAAATCTCACAGTTTACATCAAAGCGAATTATTAACAATGTCTAATCTTTTTTTTTTTTAGATTAAGGCAAGATTACTAACATTGGGTTACTGTTTTAAAACACAAAGATAAATGTATAAAGACTAAAGTTACCAGGGGATAAACAAAAACATTGATCGTGATAAACTGCCTCCTAATTTTGAAAATGACATGAAAATACTACTTAGTGAGGGAGTTCCTGGATATTTTTGTTTCACTTTGGCCTTATAAATATTTAAGCTTGTTCAGTCATGTTTTCTTTATTTCTGCATAGAGAACAATCAGTTTTATATTTATCGCCACATTCTGTTCACAGTTTGCAGCCTAGTTTCAAACTATTTAGTAGAAATAAACCAAAAGACTATAAAAAGATTTCAGTGACATCTTTTTACAGATGACTTTTCCCCTCACTCATACTTAGATGTGAGCATACTTGCATCTGGTTAAGCAAATGTAAAAAATGTATACATATAGTTCTGTGTGTATGTTTAAAACAACTCTAAGCACATGTGATACTTTGAAGGGAAAAAAACTGATAGGTTTGTCCAAATAACATCTTGAGCAAGTAAAGAAAAAAATCTCTTTTTTTGTCTTTTTCTGCTTCCTGAGAATTGAACTCTGTGGTCCTGTGAACGCTCCAGCTCTGCCTCTCTAAGCAGATCTCACCTGAGCCTTCTGCTCGGTCAGCGCCTCCAAAGTCATATTACTCTCTTTGTACGAGTTGCAAGTTCACCTCAAACCCCCGTCAATACGACGGTAGAGCCTTATCTCACCGTTTCCAAAGCTAAGCAGTTTTCATATGCAGGCCGACTTTTTCACGTTGTGTGTGTGATCCTCAACTACCTGTCTGATGTGTCTACAGCTAATGACGAAGGACTAGAGACAGTTTAATTCTAGCGATCCTCAAGTTTACAGATATTGCAGAAGCAAAAAGCTCAAGATGTCTTTCAATTGTAATTATTTCTTACATATATAACTGCTAAAATTGTGATTTTTTTTTTTTTTTTAAAAATGTATTTATTTTTTGCAGTGACCCTTATGTCAAGCTTTCCCTCTACGTTGCTGATGAAAACAAAGAGCTTGGTTTAGTCCAGACAAAAACTATTAAAAAGGTAAGTTTAAATTGATGTCCTGTTGCGCTCTGCTTCCTCTTGTCTCCTGTGTTACATCACCAGCCAAATTCAAAGGTTTTACGATATAATCCTAAAACACCCCCTTTAAAAAGTTCCACCAGGTTTTTGCATGAATTAGCGGAATCATTTCATTGCAGGAGGGGGGATAAAAAGCACAGGAAGGCTGCAGGAAGCAGTCCTCCCCTTTTTAGGTTTGGTGAAGTTTTTTTCAGTTTTTTGGGGGGAGGAGATATTTTTTCGCAGCAGGGGGAGCTGTTAGTTGACATTGATGTGAATGATGATTAGTGATGCTTTTAATTGCAAAATGATATAAAACCTATATCTTTTTCCTTTGGTCTCCAGTGTAATTTATTACCAAGTGTTGTTTTTGTCTCTGAATATTTAGTGCATAATGCAAAGGGTCAAACTCTGAAATAGTAACAGCTTCTCCACAATACAAATATTTGTCACGTTCTTATAGATTGGCTTAGCCAGAAGCAATCTTCCAGCAAAAAGCCGCCGTAGGAGTTGGACAGCTCAGGCCTCCATGCAGGCAAACATATGTTGCCAGTGGCTATGATTGCTTTGTAGGATATAAATAGCTTGACAATATACTGCTATGTGGAGCAGAAAAGGAAGTATCAGTGCTTGGGCTCTTCTGTGGGTTCTTTGTTTCTTTAAGTGGGAAAATGGCTTTTGGCTGAATGATATAAAGCATGACTTAAAGTGGAGGAACGTAGGATATCTCCTGCAGATTTGAACTTTTTTTTTTGTTTGCATCACTTTCACAGCAAAACGTTGACTGTTATAGGGTTATAGTCCGGCAACAAACTGGTCTAATCGGATATAAACTTTGTTTTTCAGACCCTCAATCCTAAATGGAACGAAGAATTCTATTTCCGGGTGAGTTCAGCTTTTAAATCTCCTGTGTTACAATTAATGCCCTGCCTTTATTACGACAACCCTTATGTGATCTTATTGTGTGATTGATACACTTATTTTGCTGTTTCGCTGTTATGTAGAAAAATGTATCATGTGGATGAATCTATATTGGCTGGAGAACAATTGTAAAATCAATTTTCATGTCATGCCACAGATGCTCAAATGAATTTAAGTCTGAACTTTGACTGGGCCATTTGAACACACAAATATGCTTTGACCTAAATCATTACTTTTTAGCTTCACTCCATTTTTTTGTTACAGGAATATATATTGCTTTATAACCTAACTGCGCTTTTAACCTATTCACAACTTTAGCCCTGGTATGTCTGGTGTGTTCGTTGGTCTTCATGATACTGTTTGTTCACCAATGTTCTCTAAAACACCTTGCACAGAATTTTATTTACAGACATTGGGACACAATACATCTTTGTATTGTACATACAAAGCAGCCCTTAATATTTTTGCGGTCTCTGTTGATAAAACATCCAATTTCCCTGGAACAGAATTTCAGGCTGATACCTTTGAATTTAATATTCAAAGGTTATTTTCCATCAGATATGAATTTCTTTGAGACATAGCGACTGAACAACTCCAATGATGTCACTCATCACTGTCACTTTGTTACCAACACAGGTGTGCCCACAGAACCACAGGCTGCTTTTTGAGGTGTTTGATGAAAACCGATTGGTAAGGTTCACACTTCCTCCCTATTTATCACTTTTTTTATTCTACCCTTAAAACAACTTATTAGAGCTTATATGTTTGTTCATGGCATCAAATGCTAAAGTATTGTTAATAGTAACATAATCTTTTATGCTTTATGCTGAAATATTTTGGTATTTAGACACTAAAGTAGAATTACTCGTAGAACTAATTTGTCTGACATTGTGCTCCTTCTTTTCATTTACTTTATTACAAACATAATTGACTGTCTGTGATGACTTTTGCTACCTTCATAAGTATGATTATTTTTTAGCAGTTTGCTGAGGCAAATTTATGCACTAAACAACTAACAGCTTGTTTGCTTATTTCATTGCTGGGCTACAACAGTGTCTGACTTTAACAGCTCTTGCATTCATCTGTAGTCAGATATCAACCTATTTCCTTCCTGAAAACACTGATTTCCTCCATATGTAAAAATACCCCAGTGGCAGGCCTTCAGTTGCCATAGCAACAATATAAATGTCAAACAGTGCAGCAATTAGCATTGTAAGCAGGTATTAATGATAAATTTGATAATTCACGCTACTGTGTAAACATGACCCTGAGGATATGTCTATGAAGCTGATGGAATAGAGAAGTGGTTTTTGACAGTCTGGAGAGTAAGTGCATGATTAATACCAGGGTGATCTCCAGTGTTTATGTCTCCTAAATTACTTCCAGGATCTGCAACCAGGGCTTTTTGTTTTGATGAAACAGACAAAGTTAATTTGGACGTTCTGTTCCAGATAAGACTCGTGTACCGTCTTTCTGGTTCTCACAAATTTAGAACTGTTGGACGGCGCTGGAATTACGCTGTAGTTTTCCCTTATAGCTCAACCAAACTGGGCAGATTTTATGCCTAAATCTTCTTCGATGTTGGCCGACAAACTGGGAATACAGTGGTGCAGAGAGAGAACTCGTTGGCAACTCTTGTTATGAATAGTACACCTTTTTATTTATCCCCCAGTGCTGTCGGAGCTCACTGTTTCTGTATGGAGAAGGATGGCAAGAAAGCACAACACAGACAGCCTCAAGCGCAGTTCACTCCTTATAAGTCTGAGGAGATGCTTCCAGGCTGTCCTGAGGCGCTTGCCAAGCCATCTCCTCCATCCCTGGCCTGTGTGTTTTTAATGGGTGATTGTTGTTTTGTATCTATTGATGTACATTTATGCTATCAGATGGTTTTAAATTTGTGCTACATTAAGATAGGGATGTAACACCGAGCCTCTTGGTCCACTTGCAGTGAGGTTAAAAGAAAGGTGTTGAACAGTGCTGCAGTACAGCATGCTGTCGAATTTGAGGAATGGATGTTATATCATTTTTAGCTATAGCTGCTATTGGACCACACATTGACATTTTCCTTTCTTTATACCGATCATTCGCCGTTACATTTCACACACTCCTGTATTGACTGGTGTGTCATCACCATACGTAGCAGCATGCCAAGACACGATTTCTTCTTTTTCTCTATTCCCTTTCTTTTTTCTCTGCACTCCTTTCCCTCATTTTCTTTTTTTTTTAGCTCATTTTGTTGCTCTAGAGCTGCAGCAGGAGCTTGCTGCAGAGTGGTTTAGAACATAGCGAATGGTCACAGAAGTTAAAAACAAGGCAACTTCTTTCCAGACTTGCATTTCTAAAAGGTCAAACGATGACTGAGGTTTTGTCGGTTCTCGGCTGGCTCAGGAAAAGCAATCCTTTCTTTTCAACATGCTGATAGATTGGTGAATCATGTCGTTGTTGAGCAAAACAAAGCGCTCTTTATGAATGTACAGCATGCTGTTGGAGGTGCTTGAGCGTTATTTGACAGTTGCTTTTTTTCTTTTTTATGTCATTCCGGATTAGAGACAAGGATCACAGCCGAGCTGTATCCTGGGCAACTTTTAGTTGCAAACAGAGCAGCCTATAAAACAAGCGGCCAGATAAGTGTTTGGCTCTGTACTTGAGAGACTGCGTGTCTTTTCTGTGTGTAGCTGGATCTCCAGAGACGACCGTGTTTGTCTTATCAAAGCTAAAATCTGTCAGATGGTCTCTTTGCTTTCATGGTGCCTTTTCATCTGGTCCATTTTTAGTAACAGTTTCCTTGCAAATTCTTATGTGGTTCTGAAAGTTCCCCTTTATATTTAATGTTGTGTTTTTGTTATTTTTTGTTTAAAAGGATGTTTTGTGGGTCACTTGGTAAGAAAATTGTCTTGTTTTTGTTTCCTGTGTTGGAAAGAAAAACTGGATTCCTATTGACATCCCTCTTCTGGTGAATAGATCATATTTGTCGAGGTAAAATGTGCTTTTATCTCTTAATATTAAAAGTTAATTTTTTTTATGTTAATGCTCCTTTGATCTTCTATCTTAATGAGATGTGGATGTAAAAGACTAGGGATCATGTGCTGTGGCTTGATGGTGGGGGCCAGTGTGGTGGTGTAACCTGAGGTGCTGGGGCCCTTTGGAGTCATGTGACTACCAGGCAACCCTCTGTCACCTCGGTAACCAGGAACTCCACACGCTCCTACCCTATCATGGCAGGAATGCTGGCTGACACTCGACCAAGGCTATTTCTGCTGTCTGTCGCTAGTGCTTGGTGTTCCTAATAGTTTGCTGAACGGGGATCCTCCATTCTTATTTTTATTGTAATATAGTTGCCCATCCTCTTTCTGAAGTCTCATTTTCCACCTTATTTTTGAGTATCCTGCTGCTGCTGTTGTGTTCTTGCGGTGAGACGACTCTGGTCTGTGTGCAGTTCATTGTGGGGTAGGAAAGTTGTGGAAGAGACTGAGTGGGTGGGAAGGGAGGGAGGGGGAAGAAAAAAAGGGGAGAAGTCATCTAGCCAGCCAGTCAAAGGAGAAGTGGGCGACCCAAGAAGAGGAGGCAACCAACAGTAAGTCAGAGTTTTAGCAGTAAGTGAAAGTGAACGGAAGCTGTGGGACATGAGGTGAAAATGGCTCAGCGTCTGCGTTTCTACTTTGGATCTGGCCGCAGCAACACGGCTCCGGAGATGCTGGAAACGGACTCAGAAGAGCAGCGAGAAGAGGGCGAAGCATCCAGAGCGCGCTACGTGCGGCCTCCTTGTCTTCCGAGGCCTCCTCTGGAGTTGGGGGCGCCAAAAGTCTCATCTAGAAGTTTTGGTTTGCGTTCGGATCCCTCGCTCAAAAGGAGTTCCTCCATGTTCATACCACAGCTCTCCACATACCCCGAATCACGACCCACCAAAAGTTCGTCCGTGCAGATCTCCCTCCAGCGCTCCGACGGATCAATTAATAGACATTCTGGTGGCCTTGCAGACGATGTCCCACCGCCTTGTTATACCCCGCCTGGACCTGCGCCTGCATATCCCGGACCACGAACTCGGGAAGACTTTCCGCGACAGCCGCCTCCCCCATACTACAGTCCAGATTCCCAGTTATCGCTAAATGAACCAAACCTTCCCAAACGCAGAGTTTTTAGCATTGGTTCTAGTGGCTATGCTACACTGAGTGGAGGCCAACCTAGTGTTAATGTTGGTACCATTTGTATCCAGAGGAATTCTCCTGAAATTTTTGATGTCCAGCATTATCTTCTTCCTTATGGTCAAGATGGCCAGCAGCAGACTCTAGAGCCATGTGCTGGTGTTAATGGTGCAACACAGAGACTAGTTTTCCAGCTACTGCAAAACCAAAACCAGGATCAGACCCAGGATTGTCAGCAGGCTGCTGCCTCCCAGGGGGACTTTGGTGGAGGCATCCGCACAGTGCGTTATCCCAGAATCCGACTGCAGAGGAGCTCATCTCATCCGAGGCTGCTGCTGGAAAATAAACATCTGAAAAACGGGGCAGACTTCCAGACCATAGAGGAGAATCAGACTGATGTGGAACTGGGAGCAAAAGATGGATCAAAATGTTGTACTTTTAAAATCAGTGGGGAAAACCCTGGAAGGCAGCCGCATTTCAAGATATTCTTTACCCAGAGGGGAGGCGGAGATCAGGATGCGAGTCTTGGCAAGAAATTGACAACAAATAACCCCCAGGTAAAAATTATTCAAGTTTAGTTAGACTCCAGCAAGCTTTTAAAACTTTTTTCCCCCTTTCACTTATTAATTGTGTTAGAATGGAAAACTGAGGGGTCCAGTAACAGGGTGGTGTGACATTTGGGAAACTGAAAAGAACAGACGCAGTTACTAATCACACTCAGTGTTTTCTTTTTCACTCCTTAGCCACAGGCATTTGAAATTTTACTTGTATCAGGCAGTTCAGCTACAAAAGAAAACAGGTTTGTGACTAACAGGGAGTTTTTTTTTTTGTTCACTTGTTGCCTGTTGTGTCTGAGGAAACCAACACCCAGGTTTTGATAAAACTACCAATAGCAATTGGATCTCTTTTAAGTGTTGCCTGTTTCTATCTTTAGCTGCCTCTAAGCGCTGGTGTTGAGTTTAGGAGCAGGCAGATGAGTTTGTTTTTTTCTTCTCTGCCTCCAAGGTAGTGCGGATCTGTACATTTCAGCTGCTTTAAAAAAGTGATTGGAGGGTTTTGAAAGCCAATTCAAACAATGGATAATCTGTCAAGAGTAATCAGTTTTTGCTCAAATTCAGAAGCCAATCCACCACAGTGATAATTTGCCTAATTTCTCAAGTATGGGGTTTTAGATGTAAGGTCATTCGTAAAGTTTTTTTTTTTACCAGTAATATTACTTTTCCAATGATTTTGCAAAAACTATATGTTAAGTAGTTAATGTCATAAAGTAAAGATTATAATATTCATTCCTGGAATGAGACAAGAAAACGGGAACCATTGAGGAGTGCTGGTCTTTTTTGTAATCCTCATGTGCCAAGTCGTATTTGCTGAAGGGCAGAGAGTTTGATAAATACTTTTTTTTATATTCCACTCAGACTTTACAACAAAGAAATAAGGGTTATGACAGTAATAAACAATGTGACATTGTCAGGGAGTAGTTTTGAGTTGTTCTAAATGAGTTGCTCTGATTGGGTGCTAAATGATCATATTTCATAGAAGTCAATTGACCCAAGCAGGAGTACTGTACATGGTAGTTTGTCCTCTTTTGACCATTTATCTCCACATTTAATGAGAAATACTTAACTACAAAGAGTAATAATCTGATACACAGTGGTTTGGGTGTACATTTCTTTTGTTTACAGGTTAACAAATCAGCTGGAATTTATTTAGCAATTGAGTTAATTAACCCAAAACCACAGTGGCCAAACTCAGCCTAGACAAAAGGCTTTATTTTTCCACATATATATTTTGCAGTAACACTACAATAATAATTCAAGAGAGGATATTGTTGCTCACTGATTAAATTTACCATTTGATAAAAAAAATTAAGTACGCTTTTGTAACAACTTTTTTTATTAATGATTTCTATCCTGAAATTCAAATATGTTTTTATGCAACAGGATTTTTTTTCTTCATCTTCAACTGCATAGTTGGCCCTTAAAAAAAAAGGTTGGTCAATGGATAACAATAGTGTGCGCTTGTTTGTCTGTGTGTTTGCCAGACTAACTAGCTGCAGACAGCTATGCCAGAGAGGCCTACCCTTATTACAGCTTTACCTTGACGCCTGCAGAAGCTTTTCACAAAGATCTCCTTGTGACCAACTGCAAAGGCTATATTTACCTGAGACAGGAGGAATGGAGGAGGGTTTTATCAGTGTGTGTGTGTGTGTGTGTGTGTGTGTGTGTGTGTGTGTGTGTGTGTGTGTGTGTGTGTGTGTGTGTGTGTGTGTG
>CAEGAF010119758.1:0-18677 GCA_903067075.1 Micropoecilia bifurca
CGACAGACTGGCGACCTGTCCAGGGCGAACCCCGCCTCTCGCCCGGAACGTCAGCTGGAGATAGGCACCAGCAACCCCCCCGACCCCTCCAAGGGACAAGGGTGCAAAGAAAATGGATGGATGGAATGGATTATGTTTTCATATTCCATTCAAGAAAGTTTGGTGACAGGACTCCAATAATTGCCATTCAATTTAAAGTTCTCTCATTTTATTTTCGCTTTGTTTAATCAGTGGTCAGATAAATGTGCATAAAAACAAATTAAATGGAAGTAAGGCATAATTTAAAGATACAATTATTTGGATCTTTTTGACCACTCATTGTTGTAACTAATCAAAAATATTTAACAAGAGAAATACAACAATATGCTGGGTTTTCTCCAGAAAACATGCTAAGTTAAGTTGACAAGAAATGTAAAATATTACTGGATAATCATGTTACTGGAAAACATTGTCAACAATTCCTAAACCTACATCGACAGAATCTAAAAAAGCAAAACCAAATATGCATCGCTTTTATTAAATGTGATGCGAGAGGGAAGGGTGAAATGTTGACGTAAAAAAACATTTTAAAAAAAGAGGAGTGAATTTCAAAAGCAAAATATACACAAAACAAAAGGAGAAACTGTTGAGCTTTTTTGGCCCCACACCAGCACAAAAATATTCACATTTTTGCTCTGATAAATCAAGGTTATGTCAAAACTTCAGTTTCACATCTTGGGAATTTCACCGTTTAACTATCAGTAAAAATCAAGCAGCAGCAACAATGAGAGTGAAAGGACTGCCTTTATGCTTTGTGTGTTTTGCACGGGCGAATGTGGTCGATAAACAAAAATGTCGGATTAATGATTTTACATAATAAGGAAATTGTGCAGCTCCGTGTTTGTGTGCGTGCAGGTGCGGCCGCCATTGAAGAGCATAAAAAAGATTAATAAATAAATTTAAAAAAATCAGCGCTTCCTCCTAATGGCCTCATCTCTCACAGGCCTCTGAGAGCTAATAAGAACGCAGGGATGATTTGTTTCACCGATTGCCTCTTTTTGAGCTTGGCCAGCGTGGAATTAATTACGCTGATTAAATATCCGTTCCCCCCACCTCCCCACCCCCAGTTCTGTGAGTCGGAGAGCAGCTGACCGGTAAGAGTGTGGCTGAGAGCTGAGTGGGTAAAATGCAGACACTGACATGGTAGTGAACAAACAGGCTCTTCAGGAGAACTTCACCATTTGGTCTAAGTTGCCTTTACAACAAGCATGACGCGTAAAACACTCGTCAGTTCAAAGAGAGCACTTAAAAAACGTTTAGCCTTTTTTTCTTGCTTCAGGCTCAACAAATTGGATTTATACAAAAAAAAAACCTTTAAAGTGAAAACTGATTTCTGACAAATGGAAATGTTTTACATAAAATACTTGCTTGCATAACCAGGTCTGTCAGGTTGAGTCCTGCTACAAATTCTCTATCAGACTGAAGTCTGGGCTTTGACTAGGCCACTCCAGAACATCCACCCTGCCGACTACAAATGGAGGATTTCCCTATATTTTTCTGCATTTGTTTTGCCTTCTACCTTTACAAGCCTTTTGGGGCCTGCTGATGAGAAGCATCATGATACCACCACCACCATGCTTCACAGTGGGGGAAGGTGTCTTGTCTGATGGCCAAAATGCTCAATTTGTGTCTAATCAAAAAAACTAAAATAAGGCCAAGGAGTCTCCCACATGCCTTTTGGCACACTCATCCGAGTTGCTGAAGCATGCAACTCCTTCATCGTATTCACGGTGACCTGGCCTCCTTCTTGTGCGGTCACTGGGTTAGTAAGAACGAAATGATTATATTCTTTCCATTTCCAGATGATGGATTCAAGTCAACTCCAGTGGATGTTCAGTACCTTACGGGATTTTTTTTGTATCCATCTACTGACTTATGTTTTTCAATAACATTCTCTCTGGTTTGCTCAGAGTGTTCCTGTCTTTTATGCTTTAATAGTAGCCAGAAATTAACCAGTGAATGAACCTTACACACACAGGCGTCTTTACACTCCAAACACATGAGACACACTCTGCACTCAGGTGATCTCCATTTCACTAAGTGTGAGACTACGAGCACCAGTTGGCTGGATCTTTTATCAAATTAGGTCAGACACTGTAAATGTATCAGCATTACGCATTTTGATTTGTCTTTTTTTTTGTAGAAATAAATTTTACTTGCTTTATAGGTCCATATTATTGCAACTTCATATTTCTCAGACACAAGGTTTGTCCCAGAATATGCGTCAAGAACAAGAGGTGCCAGACGAAGACCGCAAGAACAAAATATGTTGTGTGGTGCTGGTACAAATCTAAATTGTTCTATATTTTTGTCCAGTTGGGAAAATCTATGATTTGTGGGTGAAATCAGCTGCATGTTGAAGCTGAAATCTCAGCTGTGGATCAAAAGCTCCAATGCTTGAAGGTATTCAAAAATTAGAAACTTCTTTTGGCTGTAGACATTGGTGTTACATTATAAGAGACTGAAGATTTCATCTGATTTTATTGTAATATAAGCAACTCTTAAAAAAACTAAGAAGAAAAATCAATTTTTGGCTTAAATTATTAAAAATAATGCATGAACATGAAGACGACCGAAGGCGAGGTTTGGCAGACGGGAAATCAAAACGTTCTGAATCCTCCAGGCAATGCTTTGTCAACTTTAAACTGAAGTTACTCACTGTTACCCAGAAGCACATGAGCCAACATCCCGACAGTGTGGAAACACTGCCGAGTTGCAGCCAGCAACCGCTTGACCTCAGAGTCATGACTGATTATTCCCAGCTTCCTCCTGTTAAAAAAACCCACTATGAAGATCTCAACCAGAAGGCAGAAACCTCTTAAAAAGGCGGCATTTGAACAAACTAACAAGCCTCAAGGACGCCGTCTGATTCAAGTTTGAGTGGTTAGTGAAGCCGAGTAGGCGAAACAACATCCAAGAGATGAACAGATACAAAAACTACATAAATACAGAGACACACATTTTGGAAGAAGAAACAAAGTTTGCAAAGCTGAGATGAAAAGTAAGCAGTGTTAGCAGATTCAGGAGTGGAGACTCCAGAGAGGAGGAATGATGGGAGATGAGGCAACCAAGGATGAGCTCTCTGCCTTCGGTCTGGGTCTAATCATAAGATACTCTTAATAAATAAAAAAGACGAACCCCAGACGTTCTGCAAACAAGGAACCCCGTGGCCATCCTGCCAGGATATTATTACATCCCAGTAAACGCTGGCAAGACAGGCCGGCTCTCCAAACCCTTCATTAACCGAAAAACAAAAACATAGAGAAAACCCCCAAAAAAACCTCTTTTTAACAATAACCTCGACCTTTTAAGTTTTAGAGACGGTTCTGTGAGCGTCTTTTTGTACTTTGCAACTTCAGTGTCTAGGGATTACACCTCACTACGTTGGAGTCACTGAGGTTTCAGAAAGCGTCAGAAGACACCCGGAACAGCATTAACGTCTCAGACGGCGACGAGCGCGTACACCCGATGACCCCCGACGCGCTCCCCCCACTATCCCCCAGTCTGTCTGTGAACAAGGGGTTTTTCTACAGCTGGGTAACAAAGCATGACCCAATAATCCTAACGCTTGACTCAAAGCTGAGGAACCCCCTCCAGCCCCACCCTCACGCCAGTTATATCCCTTCCTCCTGCTCTCTGAGGACTTTATAAGGGCTCTGGTAAAGGGGAGGAGACGGGCTAAGGGGGGACTGTGGATATGTGTGTGTGTGACAAAAACAATCACGCTTTGCTTTGATTATTCTAATTATGACTTGGGGGTAGGAGTGGATTATTAAGAACACATGGGCCAACGAGTCGCTGATGGGCTGTACGTTCCTCCGATCCGTCTCTATCGCTGCTGAAAGAGGCCGACGTATAGAGACCTTTGCCCGGAATGCGGGCGAGGGCGGAGGGCAGCAATAAGAAACATGCTCAGCCAAATCATTTCTGTACTGCTGACGCATACAAAGACGCCTTTGATGATAAAGATGCACTTATGTGACTCGCTTTGATTTCATTATTACTCATCTGGGCTGAGGTGCCGACTTTAAAAGCCAACAGAGTCGAGCTGCTGGAGACAACCGAGCGGCTAACCGCCATCCCCAGAGTTTGTTTTAAGTGCTACATCAGTTTTTTTGGGTTTTTTTGTGAAACCTACAAAAAAAAAAAAATCTAAACAGATTGTAGAATCTGGCTGGAGGCACCGCAGTTCTGAGAAACCGGAGCAAAAGGCTAGTCAAAAGATGAGCATGGGTTTGCAGGGAACTGGAGCTTCTGCTTTGCTTGTGATAGCTGTGAGGAGCAGCGAAAAAATAACCAAGGGAACCCATGATAGACAACCCTGTGGGCTCCTGAGAGGGAAATCAAGACGGGTCAAAATCTTCCGCAAACATATCGGACGTCTAGTTTTAATTGGAGCCATGTCTGCATCAATAAAGAAGCAAACCATTAGCTTTAAACAGATAAATATCCGTCTCCTTCGGTGTGTTTTCTTTCTCGTATGTCATCATCCAGCCGCTTTCACAGCAAAGAATATTTCCCAGGCATCCTAAGAGCTATACAAAGCCTAACAATTAATAATAATTTCGTATCCACTTGTTACAACCTTATCGCTTCAATTTGTACCTGCAAAACAAACTGTTTTTACATGAATACACTTGAATTAACATCTGATATATCAGAAATCTTAACATTTCAAATTTATTTTCATCATTGTTTACTACTTTCTGAACATTGCACTATATTTCCATGACCAGCTGACGTGTGAAATCTTCCAAACAAACCTCAGATGAAACCAAACTTACGTTCCTCCAACAGTTGCATATCACTTATTGGGAGTCAGAATATTTTCCAGAAGTAAACTTCAGGTAGAGTATGGAAAATGACAATAATTGTCAGTCAAATCGAGTACGAAACATCTTCATGTTGGATGCCAAATATCCTCTGGCAAACCATTTCTTTTCATACTCAAAAAAGCTTGGTGCAAAACGATCCAAATGACCACCAGCTGATATGATGACTGTATTGCTATGAGAACGAGACTTTCCTCTGTTGAGATGGAACCTTATGTTTTCTCGGCTGAAG
The DNA here is from genome assembly GCA_903067075.1 of Micropoecilia bifurca. Lineage (NCBI taxonomy): Eukaryota > Metazoa > Chordata > Actinopteri > Cyprinodontiformes > Poeciliidae > Micropoecilia > Micropoecilia bifurca. The sequence continues at coordinate 5,104 of CAEGAF010119758.1, forward strand.
CGCCCTCAGACTTTTGATTTAAAGCCATGAAAACATGGTTGATTGGTGGAGTGTGCAGCCTGCTTTGTCAGAACAAAATAAACTAAAAACAAACATTATGCAAACGTGGCACGCCATGTTACGCTAACCACCAGCACTTCCCACCTTCATGTCACATACAGACAGACTGCAAAACCTTCACTGAAAAGAACAAACCTTCAGTTGTGGTCTGGGAATGAGATGATCTACGCTTCTCATTCTCACAGTTCTACATCTAAACCAATTTGGATAACATGATTTAACCTTTTTTTAAATAAAAACACAAAAAAGCAACAGTTACTCCTACCGCAGCTAAAGAAAGCTATTACAGTAACAATAAAATATCACATCTGTTATTGGTATAAATAGCAAAATTTTAAATAAATTTAGTAAATTTAACTGCTTATTTTGCTAAATCTAGTCACTTTTTTCCAGTATGCTGCCAGTGGAAAGACACAACAAGCTAGCTTTTCAGGTAGCAACCCTGCAGTCCGCTTCTTAACAAATGTTTCTTGTAGCTTACCAGCTCTAGTTTAAAAAAAAAGAGTAAGCTTTTCTTGAGTACCAACACGGTTACAGTCTAATTGTAACAAGCAAAAAAAGGGCTAAAAACAAGTGAAAACATTGCTCTTGCAAGTGAGGAGAAAATGAATGAGCCTCGTTTCAGCCATCTGACAGACGAGTGTACAACAGCTAGCAGAGGGGAGACTGCACTACTCCGTATTGCTAACATGCTAACACTTTACTGACGTTAAGCTGAAAGTATCTCCTTCTATATTTAACTTGCTGCTTCTACTATACCTAAATTTCCCTACTGTGTTACTGGAAAGGATATCTCTAGGTTATGCATTACATAACCTAAGTTTTATTTATTATGTGTGTGTGTGTGTGTGTGTGTGTGTGTGTGTGTGTGTGTGTGTGTGTGTGTGTGTGTGTGTGTGTGTGTGTGTGTTTGTTTGTTTGTTTATAATACCTTGTGGGGACGATTTTCCTGACATATACTGCACTGTGGGAACCAATTGTAGAACCCTGTTTTAGGTTCAGGGATCAGAGTTAGGACTAGGGTGTGAATTGAGTTTTGGTTAGGGTTAGGTATGTGATGGTTAGGGTTAGGAAAAGGGTAAATGTAAGGTTTAGGCTGTAGAAATGAATGGAAGTCAATGGAAAATCCCCTCAAAGATAGCTGCGCAAACATGTGTGTGTGTGTGTGTGTGTGTGTGTGTGTGTGTGTGTGTGTGTGTGTGTGTGTGTGTGTGGTTTGGGAATTGGTAACATTTTAAATAACTGGGAAAGAAAAACAACTAACATTTCACTAGTTATTTGCTGATAGAAACAATTAAAGTATCAAAAATGATCAGGAGAGCAGATATTTTGATCTAGATTCATCCAAGCTTCACCTGCTTCAGGCACAGGAAGTGGTTATGTAAGCAATTAACTATGGGCAACCTTAGCTTTGCTCCACTCCAAACTCTTGCACAACACTGGAAAGGATCAAACTTGCAATAACTAACGAGATCAAGCCAGACCACATTCCAAAACAAACCTCGAGTTAATATTCTTAAGTCGCTGTTGCGTATTCCCCTATTCCCCTCTGCCCTTATGGGGGCTGAAATCAATGAGCATCTATAAGATGCAATTAGATCCAGCATTTGTGGAGAGAAGGCAGCGGGTATGGTTTAAAGCTTTGCCCCACCTCCCCCCTCCTCCTGATACCTCAGAGCAACATGAAACCCCCAGAAAAGCTCCAGCGGCTCTCTCACCATATGGCCAGAGCAGAAGAAGAAGGGGGAGCTAAAGGAAAATCCTCCTGGTAACCATATAAAGACTGTTTTTGACTATCCGTCGGTTTCATGCCACCAATTTCCCTGATGTCTGGGGTTTCAGTTTGTTTGTTGCTGAGCATGAAGAGGGGGTGGAGGGGGGGGGAGAGGAAGGAGCTGAAGCTTTGCGGAATGGCCCTTTGTTTGAAAGCAGACTCGCTCTCTCTCTCTCTCTGCAGCGCTGGAAACGCGAGACGCTTATCGATCATTTCAACTGGAAAGCCTTTGTGCTGCGCGCGGCTCGGAGCGCTGCGGGCGAGCGCACCGATTAGGAAATATAGATGTAACGCTGCAACAACTAGGTTAACTTTAATTATACCGTCAGAATAACTTCCAATGATGACCGTGGTGGTGTTTATTTGTTTATTTGGGGGTGGGGGGGTTGTGACGTGCAGGCGACGAAGCGCTCTTTGTCCATCCAGCAAATAAGCAAAAACCGAAGAAAAACACATCTGAGGAGGATTTGGGTTTTTTTTTTTCTCGGATTAATCCTGGATTAATCATAATAAGGGGGACCCGATAACCGCCTTTGTTTCCATCCTAAGCCACTCTCAACCTTAGTTGAGCTGAGAAAAAGTAATTTGCGAAACAACAGGGAAAAATAATAATAATAAAAAAATAAAGCCCCGACGCTCTTACGTCGGTTGCTTTTGTATCCGCGTCTGTCAGCTCTCGTCCTCCTCCTCCTCCTGCGCCCCGCCGCCTCCCCCTCCTCATTGCCGGGGTTACGGCTCCGGACAGCTCCGGTCGAGGACACCCAAAGAGGAAGAGAGGCGAAAAAAAGAACACCTTCCGCTACTGGAAAAGCGAGCCCCATTAATGTCACACACACACTGGAGAAACTGGAGAAACCCCACTAAAGAGAGCAGGATACCTATAGGATATAAAGGTAGACTACAATAGGAAGCCCCTTTAATTTTTAAACGGCAGTTGGTCGGTTAAGCTAGCGAGCGGCAGTATCGTCGTTTCATTTTCCCACTCTTGGCCAGTGTTGGCTCAAACTTCGACCATAGTTGTCTCCTTTTATGTCTGCCAAGCGAGAACCATAACACGAAGCATGTGTGGTCCGAAACGCGTTCAAAGTTGACGCTTTGCATACTTTCTGCGATAGCGGAAAAACTTCAATCATCCCCCCTGAGCTGATCCAGCAGCGGCGGCAGGAACTCGGAAACACTCCTCGGTTTGTGTGCCAGCAAATGTTAAACACTTTATAGTCCACTTACCGACTTGCAAAACATTTTCCACACAGCCGGTTTCCAGCAGCCTGATACCCCGTCGGAAAGGGAGTCCGTCTCCCGTGCCCACTACTCCGGCTGCCCCCACGGCAGCCGCTGCACCAGCGGTAGATCCTGCGCCGCCACCGGCGTTCGTAGCTCCGGACCCCGTCCCCCCACTTCCAGCGGCGGCCGCCGACGGACCTTCCTCGCCGGCCGCCCTGCACTGAAACGAAGAGTACATGCATATCTCCTTTTCGTTGCGTGGGAAAGACCAATAGACGATACGGCGCTGGACGGGCTCCGGAATCCGCTCGAAGCGCTCCTCCACTCTCTCAAAGGCCCACTTTTCCGCTACCGCTTTGGCGGCGCAGTCCAGGAGAGACTCCGGGGAGCGATACCGGGAGCCGGGCGAGCCACTGCCGTGCCCCGGCCCCGGCCCGGGACCCCTGGGTGCGGGGCGGAGGCAGGGTCGCTTGCTCGCTGGTGGTAAGGAGAGGGAAGGATGCGGCGGTTGTTCTCTGCGTCCTTCCGCCATGGTGAGCCGATCTACACTGATGAGTCGGACGGTGTGCGGACACCGCGCAGGAAGCCGAAACACACGCTCTCAAACGGCGCACACACACACTGAGCGTTTCACTGTACCACCAAGCAGGGTTTTCAGACGGACTTCCGATCGCAGCCTTCAAAATAAAACGCGTATTCTGCTATCTAGAAAAAAGTTTCTTTGACGTAAACAACCAAAAACTTTAAAGTATTTCAATTCGATTTTATGTGATTGGCAAAGACAAAGTGACATAACTTGTAAATAAATAAGTTCTTTGAGAAGTTTTGCAGATTTAGACATTGTATATCCACTGTTCCTTGCAAAATAGCCCAAGTTCTGTCAGAGAAAACAGAGATTAGGAAACTCATTTAGGTTAGTTTGTTTAGGGTCACCGTCTCTTCTTAACTGTTTTTTTTTCGTGGATACTCTTGCATATTTAGTTCCACCCAGAGCCATCACAAGCCTTTTTGGGGATCCTATGCAGATTTTAATTTAGGGTCCCTCATACTAACATGTAAAGACTTCATCATTCCTAGGCTACACTATGCTTGCATTATATTATTAGTGATTAATTTACAATGCAAAAACACAAAATCTTAAGTATTTTTAGTCTTTTCGTGCTAATACCTTATGACACTTGAAATAAGACAAAACCAAACTACAAGTAATGTTTACCAAGAGCTTGTTTTAAGTCAACATTTCTTTAAAAAAATACTATTTACACTAGTAGATCACTTCACTTATATTATGGGAAAATAGTAGCAAACAAGCAAAGATGCTCCAAATAGCATTTTGAAATGCTGAGTAGTACTTACAGTAAGTGTGGCTTATTCATTGAACTTCTTGAAAGTAACATCTGCAGACAAACACTGAACTTACAGTAAACAAGTGAAAAAGTGTAATATATTTTGTTTTTAAAATTTGTAACAAAGTGTATACTGTGTAAATCTATCACCACCTTGTTTCACTGTGGGGACAGTCTAATATCAGTTTTCCATTTCACATACATTTTTATTTCACTTTTATTTTTTGCATATGGGTCAAAAGGTTCAATACTGGTCTTCCAAAAAACCTGCTGTCCCACCCTACATAAGCTCAAAGCTCACTGGAAACGAGACTTGCGTCCATATGAAATGTTAAAACACGTTGAACATCGTGCTAAATGTTCTCCTTGTGTTGCTGAGATGAAAGGCTTAGATTCAAATTGTACATGTACACATCTAATTTCACCCAAAGCTCTGGTTTCCACAGCGGAACAGAAACTACATTTCTTAGAGAGAAACGCATCATTTTTGACCACAGGTTTTCTCTAGGAAAAAAAAACTAAAAAACTTCAGTGTCCTCCTTAAATATCCCATTCCTGTTTAAGACAGATATCTCTTAAGATTGTTTACGTATTACTTTATATCTTTTATTTTAAAATGCTGATGTTTGTATTTCCTGTCCTCCTGCCTTTGTGCCTGTGGCTTAATTGCACTGAGCAGACAGAGAGAGAAAAAGAGACAGAGAGAGAGAGACTGGGGCTGTGTGAACTGGAGGGAGGTTAACAATGATGCTTGACACTGACCAACACAATAACAAACCTCTTTATACTCCAATCAGCGTCTCGTGCGTACCATGTAAACTCAGATGTTTCCCCAAAACCCTGCTGTTTCTTTTTTTTTGTTTGTTTGACTTTTGTTTTTTTAACAGTAGCTTTTGGAGAGAAGAATCACACAATGCGCTAAAACCAGTAGTAATATGTCTGAGTGAGTTTTCGCGGGATTTTTCCCCCCCTGTACAACATGTCTCGTAACGAGAGTCTGCAGCTCTTGTGTTTAATAAATAATAATAATAAAAAAACAACAACTCTCACTTATCTCCTCTTTTGTCGTTCTTGGCACGAGCAAAAGCCCTCATGGGCTGAGTTTCTCCTCATCAATGACAAAGTTACTGTTTTGCTAATTTGATTCACACCATTATGTGGCCTATAAATATCAATTACATCAACTCAGCAAATACGCATTGTCTTGAATGGCGGCAGCATGCCGTTTTAAGTCTGCTTCTCACAGCAGGACACAGAGGGTTTAATCTAATACCCAGGCTACAGCTTTGCTCCCCCCCCCCCCCCCTCTACATCAGACTCCAACCCACAGCTCATTTACCTGAGGCCATCTCTGAATGTTAAAGACTTTTAATCTAATTAAGCAGTTTTGTGATGCAAAGGTCAAAAAGCAAATGGGTTTACAGAAACGCTCTGCAAATCAATGAAACCCTTTCACTGAACCGAAGCAAAACAATCTTTTTTTGTTTTTGTTTCTTTTTTGGCCATGACTTGAGCTAAAGTTGTTGGTCCGGCGACTCAGTAAGGCAACAGAAAAGGAATGGTACCCAACAATCCATGTTTAAAGTGAGAATAGTAGAGACTGGAACACAAATCCTGCATGATTCATTATGCACCACATATATAAAACTAATTAAAAGCATTGGCTGTGTGACAACTGTGCCAAAAGACATTTCTGATCAGCAGTATTATGTGTGATATGGCTCCCCCCTCGGCGTCCTTCCGTCAGGGGACGACACAAGCACTCAAGGGGGAAAGAAAAAAGTTTCCTCTTCGGTCTTGGTGTGTATCGTTGATAACATTCTGTTTTCACAGTAAGGTAAAAAAATGATGCCTGTACAATCTGGCATCACAGCACAAAGTAAATTCAGCAGGAAATATGTATTTTTACACTAAATGCTCTTAAAGGATTAAAATAAAAATGAAAACAAGATTAAGTGTAATAAAAACAACAATAATAACAGCAATATGAATAATAACAAGCAATAAGCTGCAAAAAAATCTGCATTTGTTGCACTATTGCTGTTTCTTTTTGTTTTTGCTTAGGTTATTCTTGTTGATGTTGTTTATTGTGTTTTTGGTTTAAGTTTTTTGTAATTTTTTTTAGAATGAACAATAACTGGAATGCCTCATGTGTTTTTCCTTTTCTTTTTTTGTAATTGTCTTTTAGTTGATTTTCTCTCCTTTTGAGTTTTTCTTCTCAGGATTTTTGAACATTTAATATGAGCACAGAAGCAACAATAAAGTTTAAAGTGCTTTTTTTGCTCTTTCCCTTTTATTTATCTAATTGTTTATTTATCCTAAGTTGTTTATTTATTTGTTAGTTAGCTAATTTGTTTATTCATTTGTTTGTTAGTTTATTTATTTTTTGTTTGTTTCATGTGTATTTTTAAGCTTTTTGAACAATTAGACAAATGAAGGAGCTAACAATAAACTTCCAACAACACATTAACATTTCCGCACACCGAAAACAAATTTATTAAAACCCGTGAGTTTAGAGCTCCTTTGGTATTTTTTCAATCTCTTCCAGTTTCTGGAGGAGAATATCTGCAATTTCTATAGCTTCTTGCTTGTCTGCCTCTGTTTGAGCTCGAAGTTCTTGTTCCTTCTTCAGTTTCTGGCCCATCTCTTCAAACAACGCTTGGAACCGCTCAATTTTTTCCATCTCTGCCTGGGCCATGAGTCGCTTTGCCTCTTGGAGCTGGAGGTCAGATTTGGGGCTCTCGCGATCGTCCGCCTTGATCAAGGCCGAACGCTCATTGGACAAGTTCTCGTTTTCTTCCAGTTCCTTGAGGAGGATCTCGGCGATCTTCACTGCCTCCTCCTTCCCTGCTGTCGTGGAGGCCAATGTGTCTCGCACTGTGTTGATTTCCTGGTTGATTTCCTCGCAGAAGACGCTGATGGACTTGACGTGGTTGCTGATCTCGTCTTCGGCCTGGACCCTCAGCCTTCTCTCTTCTCGCAGCATGTCTTCCAGCTGCTGGATGCGGCCTTTAACGTTCTCCCAAGCGTACTGTCCGCCCTCACCTGAGCACTCTATTGGTGCCTTCTCGATCTCTTCCAGTTTCAGGATGGCGATCTCTGCGATTTCCACAGCCTCCTGTGTGTCTGCCTCTGCTCGGTCCCTGAGGTCTCGCTCTCTACTAAGTTCTTGGTCCATCTCTTCGGACAGAACCCTCAAAGCTTGAAAATGCTTGTTGCTTTCTGTTTCCACCTGGGCCCTCAGCTCTCTTTCTTTTCCAAGCATCTTATGCAGCTCCGCGACTTCGCGATCCACTGCAGGCTCTTTGGACATCTTCTCCAAACGGTTTTCCACAGCTTCCTGTTTTTCATTCTCACCTTGCAGTTTGAGGTTTTTTTCCTCCTGAAGCTCTTTCTGGACTTGCTCCAGCTTCTGCTCAGCCAGCTGCAGCTCAAACTTGTGGTTGGCGTCGAGGTGGCAAAGGACGTCCTCGTGTTTCTTCTTCAGGCTGCTCAGTTCCTGGTGGTGCTCCTGCATTAAGTGGCAACAGGCTGAACCTTTCGCGTTCTTGGCTTCAACTTGCTGAAGTTTGTCCTTCAGCACCTGGATTTTCTGCTTCAAGGCCTCGTTCTCCTGGGTCAGCACCTTGTTCCACTGTTGGAAGATGTTTGAAGATTGGCGAGCTCCAGTGCCTTCCATCGTCTTGAGTTTAGCAAGTTTTTGCTTGATGCAAATGTTCTCTCTCTTGCAGTTCACTGGGAAAGTGACTTATTCTATAGCGGACTTCTAGAACATGTTGCATCTATGACTTGCCACTTGTGACTTGTCTAGAGCAGGTCACATGTTCTCAACATGTGACCGGTCTAGAATTTGAGACCTGTTCTAGAGCAAGTCACATGTTCTAGACATGTGACTTGCTCTAGAACTTGGGACTTGTTCTAGACAACATGCCATGTCGCCATGACGTCACAAGTCATGGTGACATGGCATGTTGTCATGTCGCCATGATGTCACACGCCATGGCCTACATGTGATGTCACATTGCCATGACGCCACATATGTCAACAGTTCCGGGTTCCAGATCCACCAAACTATGGAGGTTTATGAACAAAAGTTGAAAGTTTCATCACTTTCAGCAGATTGAACACAAATAAGCATTGAATAATGGCTTATCAGAAGGAAAATCATTATGAGAAGAGACACAATGCAGGTCATTAGAACCATTATGAACAGCTGCTGTTTTTGTAACCCCATCATTAAAATTAGGCTATAAAATCTGGTTCTACTTAATTCTTTATAGAGTTTTTTCCCACAATGACAGCTCCAAAAAAATTGCTTTTCCCATTTTATCTCCACACACCAAACCTTTTCATACATACGAACCTACAAGATACATGAAGTAGAAGTATTATATGTATTATATGTACTTACAAATTAGATAACTGAAGGCAGTTGGTTGCACTGGATTTTATTTAGTGCGTCAGAGTGAATGAGTCTGAAAAAGAAATCACATATACAACAGAGGCTTGTGATTTCAATAATGGCGTAACATCTTGTTTACCATCTCGCTGGGTGACTGTTAGTCATCTTGTGATCGGAAGGTTATACGTTCGATTTTAGCTTCCTCCTTGGAAAGGCACTTAATCCCACGTTGCCTACCAATCTGTATATAAATGTGTGTGTGAACGGGTGAATGTGACTCTAGTGTAAAGTGCTTTGAGGGGTCAAAAATGATTAGAAAAGCGCTTTTTTCCCCAGTCCATTTCCCTTAAAATCTGATCTAACACACGGAATCCCCTCTCTAAAAATCAGAACACTACTGTGGGTTGAATGCAAAACGTTCTGCAAAATGTCTTATCACAAATTTGGGAAGAGTTCAAGTTGTGAACGAAAGGGAAAAACCCATACTAATAGAGTTTTTCTGCGGTCTCTGCTCCTTGTTTGTTCAGCCCCACAAAAAAAAAATAATACAAAGAGTTCTTATGCTTTGCTGAGCTTGGATTAACCGTTGTCATCTTCCATTTACAAAATAATTGACATCCTCAAGGGCCACGAAGATGCTTCATCGGCCCAGGATGAAGCCAATCCGCACATAATAGCCAATAAGCGGCTGATGAATGAACGGCACGGTTTAAAATTAAGCCCTGAATCATCTCTGAAGTTGACTCTTTGGAGATGCGGGAGACATTAGTTGCCGGGACAATATCCAAATCTCTGCTTCCCCACTCAACCACGTTTCCCCCTGCCCCCCTCCTAAAGACTGCTGTTTGGTGTGCAATTATATTTAACAATAGGCCAAAGGCAGTGGAGGATGCAACCCGTTTCCATGGAAATGATTATGATGGATTTGTGGATAGACAGAGCAGGTAATTGGAAAAAGATTGATGGGTGACAGAGTGAAAGAGTGAGGCAGAAAGAGATAGATATAGAGAGGGAGGGAGGGATGAATTACCCAACGCAGCCGTGGGAGGAAAGAAAGTCCTATTACACCCCATCTTTGTGGGATTTACAATTATTAAATGATGCATCCTTTTTCATTCAGTCAACAGGCAATCATTCGTTCTTGCTCTTGTTGTCTCTCTCTCTCTATTTCTTTTTCTCTTTTTTGCCATGTATTAGCCCTCTCTTTTCAACCAACATCCTGTTTTCTCCCTTTTCTCGCCCTACTCGCTATTTCTCCCCACTGACTCCAAAGAGAAAAGTGGGTCCATTGTGTAAAATTCCTCTCATTATCACTCGGCGCGGAGAAGTGCTGCAGAGGTCCGGAGACACCCCTGTGCCGAAGCTCTTCTTCCGCAGACACATCAGCAGAAGTAGCGAACAGGGAACGTAAAAGACGCGGCGTCTCCGTAATGACATGTTTTCGCTTATTGCGGAGGAGCTTGAGGTTGGAGAGGCTTTCTGACGAGCGGTAAGTCACCGAAGAAGAGGCGCCGATTGGAAATGATAGATAATAAGGTGTTGGTGTTGGGGGGGGGGGGATATACTGTCAGTCTGAGGAGAACGCGGGAATAAAAGTGCGCACTGTACACAGAAAAGCTACACCACGCTGCCATTGCGGGGCTGCTTTCATTCAACACATCCAATGAAATGTATCCGATTTATCACTTTCTCTTCACTTAAAAGTTCATCTCCTAAAATCATGACAAAAAAAATATGTGGAAGTTTGTGGTTACAACAAATGTGAAGAAGTATGAATTTTAGCGGGGCACGTGCAAGTCAGGTTTTGTCATCATCACAGCTAACTTAGCGTATTTTACTGCGTTTTATTAGGGAAGTTAGAGGAACTGGGCTGAAAAATGGCCACTCTTCATTTGCAACCAAACATTTTTGGAGAAAAAAAAATTGGGAAAAAAATGTAAAAACATTTTTTGATCTACTTTCAAGTGCAAATACATTAGTACACTTGAATTAACGCCAAAGTAACTCACACATAACTTTTCATCAAGATGTAGGAGCTTGTTTTTAGTCAATAATTCCTTAATACTGATGAAAAAGTGCAGTTCCACTGATAGATTATTCAACTTACATGGGGAAAATAGACTGCCAATGGGAATAGTGCTTTTTAAAATCAATATTAAGAAATTAAAACCCTTCATATCTTAAAAAAAATACTTGTAAGTTAGCTTTGTTTTATTTCAAGTGTACTGAGATATTTGTACTTGAAGTTAGATCAAAAATATTTTGGTTTTGCAGTGTGTGTTCACATCACCCTTCTGTTGAGCAAGGCAGCTAAACCCAACATTTTAAATGAAAGTGTGCGCATTTAAAATTGTATCTGGGTGAATGTGGTTCCTTAGTGAAAATGCTTTGACTTGTCGGTATGACCACAAAAGAGCTCATGCATAACTGGTAGGTTTAAGAAAAATAAATGGATTTTGAGCATGTCTTATGAACAAAAACAAAAAATCTGTGTGTTACACATATGTCCAGTCATCTTCACGTATTACTATGTCATAGAACCTGGTCTGTTCGTAGTTACAGCATCAAATGGTTCGGTGAATTTCTCTTCTAGCTTTACGTAGAGCCTGATTGTTTGTCTGATTTGTACCCTATACTGATTGAGTGGAGAGTAAATGTGAACATACCTTTTATCAAGAGATAAGTACAATATAACTACTTATTTATAATCTTTTTTTTTTCAGTGAGACGCTGCTTTTATCTGGAGAATTGTGCCCAAGTTTTATTGTTACAGTGAGAGTAAAGATTCTATTCTAATTAAACAGAAATACGCTCAACAAAAAATGTTAGAAGGACAAGCATGTAAAGGAAATGCTGCTGTCTTAATCAGGCAAAACGGCCTATAGTCTATTCAGCGATAAACCATATAAATGAAGCAAAATCAAAAGTTAACACAAATTAAATACCATATCTCCATACTCTATTACATAAAAGAATGGGAAATGGACGGCATTATAAACGAACAGAGATCAATGCATAGATGACTAACCAGAGTTGACTCAAAACACAAATAAGAGCACAATGTCACAAAACAAAAAGAAAGCCAGGAGGGATGGAAGGTAGATGGGAAAGAGGAAGAGGACCATAAGGAAGCTTATGAAACACACAAGGAAACAAAAATAAAGTTTTAAAGGAAGAAATCGTCTTTACGTGTAGCATTGAAGAGAAATTTGGGTTCCCAAATGGCAAAAACATCAAAACTAATGAAAACTAATCTCCTCTAATAGGAATAAATAATAATAATAATAATAATAATAATAATAATAATAATAATAATAATAATAATAATAGCATATAATGGTCTATCCACAGACCCAGCAGTAAGTTGTCTACATGCCATCCTCGCCCGGCGTCCGGTCCTCCAGTGACAGGAAAACAGAAGTGGGACTTCTGGCGAGAAACACACAGCTTCACCTCAACGTGAGACACTGAGGTGAAGACATTCGTTAGACAGAGCGTGTGCTGCTGGCCTTGACACCTACACACACACACACACACATGCAGACAAACACACACACACACACACACACACACACACACACACACACACACACACACACACACACACACACACACACACACACCTTTTGTCTGGCTTACCAAGGCCCTGACAGCTCAGCGACATGCTATGCTTGCTATAGACACTTTCTCTTCTGTGTTTCATCACTTTGAGGCTGAGGGGTGGGTGGTTGGGACAATGGAGCAAAAAATGTCAACCTCTTTATTTGTCCCTCGTTCTATTTTTCTTTCATTCTCTGCAGTGATAACTGCGATCATTTCTATTTATTCCACAACAATAGTTTTTTTGTCCACTGGAGCCACACGGCGCTCAGATAAAAACGGCGACTTAAAAGGATGGGAGCAGGTGAGAGCGCTGCCTCCACGTTGCCACGTTTGATCACTAGCAAGAGCGCTAGTGAGCTTTAGAGTCAACCAGACTGGAGACGTTGCCGACAATGCAGAGGGCTGTTTTCAGCTCCAGAAGTATTTATTCTCCTTTTGCTCACGCGAAGCTCTTTGCGTCTGGGTCCAAATCAGAGGACCTGATGTTGAATTAACGTGAACACCGTCAGCGGTTATTCTCACAGACTCTCTCTATGGATGAAAAAAGGCAGTATCTGACTTTACATTTTTTTTCTTTTTCTTTTTGCTGAGTAGGCAATACTTGATCTTCTCAGCTGTTTATAATGTAATCAATAGCTGTCAACTTCACCATCAGAGGTGGTTGTTGATGCAGATGTGAAAGCAGAAGCATCAAAGTGTGGAAAAGACGGTTGGATTTTTGTCGAGTGGCATTTCCCCACTGCAAAAACACAAAATCTAACCAAGTAGTTTTGGTCCAGTTTCCAGTGCAGACATCTTAGTACTCTAGAGATAAAAGAAAACTAACTTACATGTGACGTTTGAGCTGGAAATGTGTACTTTTAAAGAATTAAAAGTTTTTCCCATGCTATAAGTGAAATAATGTGTTTTTTTCACCAATAGTAAGGAATTACTGACTTAAAGCAAGCTCCTGCTTAAAACTTAGTTGTAAGTTAGTTTTGAAGGGACTATGTGAAGTGGAAGATCTTGTGCAGGTTTATGTAGTAATATATACTAATGTATATAATCAGTGGCGCAACTGCACACTATTCAGGTGAATGCGAAAAGAAAAATCGGCGCGGGGGGGGGGGGGGGGGGGGGGGGGGGGGGGGGGGGGGGGGGGGGGGGGGGGGGGGGGGGGGGGGGG
>CAEGAF010119773.1:0-101996 GCA_903067075.1 Micropoecilia bifurca
ATGCTAATTGTTTGATCATTGTTATATGATCCAACTTCTTAAATTCAACATGTGTTTAAGATAATGAAATAAATGTTGTCTTTATTTTGTCTGGAAGATTAGATCCAAGATATAATTGCATTTATTTCTGTATGTAACTAAAAAGTCTAGTTAACTAGCAGGCTGGTAATTTACTGGTCTTGTTTATTTTAATACAGGCCAGGTGATCCCTTTTTAGGGTTAAAGGATGGCGAGCTTCTGAGAAATGGAACCTGAGTTTCACTCCATACTGGTCTGGTAGGAGGTTGACGGTCTGTATCATTTCCCCCTCCATCTCAACATTCAGACACACAATCCATCATTCATCTCATCTGAAACAACTTGTGCTTGGACATTCTCATCTCTCATCTTAAATATCTGGACAAATCAACCATGGACTTTTGAATATGTGTCGGTCAGACACTGATGACCAGTGGGGACACTTAAGACTGTTGTGCACAAAAGGATAGCTCTACTGCAGTACTGTGCATATTTATTTTGTATTTATTATTTTGTGTTCTATGTATGCAGCTCCAGTAGATGAGTTTAGACTTCTGATTTATCCCACCTAGTCCTTTAGCACATTAAGCAGTGCTACAATTAGAAATATTAAAACATCATCAGGGAAGAAATGAGGTTTGAAGAGAAGAACACCTTCCTGTCTGTAGAGGCCTCCTGTCTGTCAGGACGGACTTACAACTGGGATGTCTTTGAACTGACTCAAACATTGTCATGTTTTACTCTGATGTTTGGCTTGATTCTAGCCAAGTTGGATGTGTCTCCACTGGCAGCGTTCCTCATTAAAGCAGGCGTGAACGTGGGCTGGCGTGAGCAGGAGCTGTGGTCAACGCTCAGCTGATGTCATTTTGCATGTGTACTCTTGGGGGACAAGTTAGGAAATTTCTTAGTAAATTTGTTGTGGGTTTCCCCATCCAGTTGACGCTGTAAGGTTTGGACCATGTAGTTATCCATTTTCAGCTCATCATCTCACCAACTACTACAGTCTAATCACAGATTCTGCAGTACAATCAACGAACATAGTCTGCTGCTAATCAAACAGCTGGCGTTCAATACCCTGCTAGGTCTGACTCGTACCACCTCTTGGGTAGATCCAGAAAACAAGGAGGAACCACACAGGACCTGCAAATGAGGAATCTGGCTGGAGGATGACTTGGGTTGAACCAGTTAAAGCTGAACCTTTGGAGAGAAAGGCTATAGTTTGGTCAGTTAGGATTTGTTCACTGGTTTTGACAAGATGCTACATGTTATAATGTTTCAAAGCTGTTCAAGTTAAATTTTATTTTAAATATATAAATGGAAGAAATGAAAAAATAAAACCTGACCACTAATGTAAAAAGCAATTAAAAGCAAACAAATTGATACAAAAGAGTTTAAAAGAAAATTTGAAGAGATTGTTTGATGCCAGGATAAAGATTATTTTATATAACACTAGATTCATAAAGGTAAAATAAATACTTTACAACAATGTGTTATGAGTGCAGAGCATTAAGATGTTAAACACTGCAAGATAAATCCTCACATGAAGAAAATACAACCCATCAAGTGTAAGTCATCAATTATTCATCTGCAAGTGAAGGAACCTGAACACAAAAATCTTTGGAGAGCACACCGACTGAATCGCTGAAATTGTTGTTGCTGAGTCAGCAAGTATTTACTCTTCTCAACAGTAAAAGCTTCAGGAAAATTGAACAATTCAGAAATCCCTCATCTGCAGAGCTGAGAAAGACCCAACCATTTTAGGGAAATCACTTGCTGTTGGCAGTCATAAGTTATGAAGCCATTCCCAACTAGCTTGGAGTTTACCATTCAGTTCAGTTGTCAGTGTTTTCAGCAGTCAGTCAACAAGATTAATATTCATGTTCTTCATTAGAAGGCTTAGTAAGATGCAATCAAATGTTGCATTATGGAGAAGGTACTTGGCTAATCACTGGCAACCATGTAGGAAATGCTCCACCAGCAGTATCCTGACATGTACAAAAAAAATAAAAATCTGGTTAGAAACTGTACTTTTGTACACTATTAAGTCAGCATCAGTGTTGTTTATGACGCAGTGGACTAAATCATCTGGTGTGAATTCAGGTAAACTTGATGATTTGATCGAATCAATAAACACATCAGGAGAGAGAAGGGATGGGTTGGTTTCTAAGCTAGCCATTTCCAAGTCTTATAAATGCAGCTGTGCTACTTCCACAGACAATCCACTAAACTTGAACATGTAAAAACCATTACTACACTGGCAAAAACAACTTGGGGAAACAATCGTAGTTCTTCTATTCAATATTCCTGTCCCTCATTTCTGATATCTATCATGGTGCCTCTATGTGATTAAGTGACATAGATACAAAGGGTCAGGAAAATAAAGCTAATGTTAAATATACCATCAGCAAGGTGTCCCACAGCAGGAGCTCAACCCATGTTGGGTCAGAGCAGGCCAACATGAATGAATTAGAATAGGGGCCTGTTGTGTCATGTCCCAGTAAAAGTTGAGACAGCAACCCAACTGAGGATTATGGCAGAATTTTGAGAACTATGTTTTTCATCTCCATCTTATTTACTGTAGGGTTTTAGTGAGAAATTATTTACACAAACTAGTAGTTTTTCATAAATTGCCTCATCATTCTGGTTTAGTATTAGGTGAATAAACAGGTACGCATGATGTTATATGCACCTATTGTTCTGACCTTTTAATGATTCTTGAATGCATCTCTAAATGTAAAAGATTAGATTCCAGAGTGCCTCCAAATGCTTCTCCTTTTGGAAATGAGACGTGTTCTGTACCTGTCAGTGTTGGGTGTAACACCCATCACTTCACAGGAGGAGTGGTCCTCAGTGGTCAACCAGCTGCCCAGACCCTCCATTTCCATCACTGCCGCTCCTGAACATCGGTCCAGAGTGAAGCGTACTTCCTGGGGAGGAAACAAATCAGGGTTACGTTTGTGAGAAATAATCGCACCAAAAGCAAACAAAACCTGTTTTTCTCTGCATCTTGATGAATGTAATTATTGCTTTCTTGTGGCCTATTAGTATTACTATCATCATGGGAGCAGTGACTCATTTGTTTCTCCACTGCTTACTTCAAAGCTCCCTGCTGGGTCTTATGCTAGTCGTTACACAGCAGACACAACTGCTCATCATCCACAAGTGAATCTGTGTTGTTCTAAAATATACAGATCAATGGTTAAAATACCATTTACTGTTATATCTTATTAAATGATTACAATACGTAAGGTGATTCTACAATGTACTCACTCAATGAAAGCTGAATACAAACTCATATAAAGCTTATTGTGAATTATGTATCATTTCCTTCCATCACACAAAATCCTATGAAAATCTCATAGAATTTGTAGTAGAATGTGAAAAAGTTTAAGGGGAATCAGTGGATCACTGGCACGGCTCACCAAAGCGATTTGATTGTTTGGAAGCATTTTTCACAGTTTGTTGCCACATTTCCTCCCATACTAAAGCGCAGTGGTGGTAAAATAATAGCACTCAGGGCTTTGGCTGCTGAAATCTGCAGAAAACAGCCGGGCCCTTGCTGCTTCTGATCTCAAGCTGTCAAATCTCCAGCCTGGATAAGCTTCTGCTGACTATCCAGGACAAGTGAATAGATTCATATTTGATTTCAAATAACCGCCATGCAGATTAGTCCTGGTTGCAGGAACAATAGAGTTTCGAAGCCGTCTAGCCTTCACACTGTTCAGAATATTGCTGTCCTTTGGAGCTAAATATTCTGCATAAACACACATATTGATGTGAGGCTGACCTGAAGTATTTATTTTTATAAATAAAAAAAAATTATCAATTCAAAAGATGCAATGAAATCTGTAAGTTATGAAAAGTAAATATGATTTTTTTTTATTTGGTAATGGATGCAAATGTAATACCTATTGAGGTGGACTAAGGTGAAGGTTTTCAACTGAGAAATCTATTTATCAGGCTGGTTTTCTTTCCCTCCTTCATTTCCACAGAATCTATCATGATAAGAACATTATCTAGGTGGAGATTAGGCAGGTAGTACCTTTGTTTTTACCTTGTAACCAAGGGCTGGAACATGGATAATTGGAGGGTGGTAAGTATTTTAGATCGTTAATTTAAGTTAATTCATTTGATTAGGACAGTGCACATTAATATTCAAGATTTAGCACAATAAATAAATGTCATCCTCTGGCCTAAGACAAGTGCACAAAAAACAAACACCTCACTATACAATTCACTTTACAGAATGCCGTACACATAGTTATAGTTAAAGAATAAACAAAAGAAAATCAACAAAAGAAATCATTTACACATTAAATAATCATCCAATAGATAGAAACAGTATAAAAAACTGGTTACAAGACATTATGAATGGATATATAACTGGTTGGCTTGAGTTTCCTTTTAAAAATTGGTTGACATAATAATGTAAACATTATTTTTCAATCAGCCCGATTGCCAACAAACTATAAACTTGTTTATTTTTATGCTAACTTTAATATATTTTAAATTGTGAGGTTTCGTTTTATGGTTGCTTCTTTCCTTTGTGTTTCCACTGTGGGTCCAAAACAGTAACTGTGTTTCCATTGCAAATGTGTGCAAACCTTTATTGATATTCTGTTAAAGTCAAAAAAATAAAATTTTGCAACTGCTATGTTTCAATTAAAAAAGACAGAAATGGAATCAAAATCAAACGTGAATAAGCATGTTCATGCGATAAGTTGTTAAAATAAACTTGCAGCCCAATCATCCTCATAACACTTCCTGTCGTCTTCATCATTTCTTCCAGTAGTAACATCTGGTTGTTGATCATATTACATATGCTGCAAGAAAAGTGCATTCACTGTAATTTTGTGAAATTATGAAATGAGATGGCTCTGCAATGAAATCAGTCATTTCCATTCATTCACACTCTGATGGCGGCTCTGCCAGGCTGCCATTTCACGCCATCGGTCCTTCTCACCAACACCAGCAGGAAAAGGCAGGTGAAGTGTCTTGCTCAAAGACACAACAACGGCGGCAGATGGAATGGGAATCAAACCAGCAACCCACCAAAGCAGACAAAAAAACAAACAAAAAACCCCACCTAATTCTAGTGCCATTATATCTAGTGCCATTATATCTATATTCTAGTGAAAAATTGGTTTTTAAAATTGTTTCCAATGAGCGAACTTATTTTCAAAATTTCAAAATGCTCAATTTTAAGGTTAAAAGGAAAGCAGCTATTGGCTAAGCTGGACTGTGAGGTGGAGCGACTAAAGCCTGTCCTCGGCCTACATCCCCCAGAATGGTGTGCGGTTCTGAATTAGAGATCAGTGAAATGATCACCATGCTATTGGACATATTTTTTATTGATACTGATTACGTTTTTCTCACGATTAATATTTTTATTGCCCTTCCCTTGTGAGACATTTTCTTCTTTCTTATACATGCAGTAACTCTCCTCAACAAGCTGCAGACTGCGACACATGAGCAGCTAGAAGGGCAGCTCTCTCAGTGCCAGCAGATCTGGTTAGTTTATGTAACCAGATCCGTAGAGGACTAACAGTCCAGGTTATATTAAGGGATTTGAGTACAAAAGTTCAAAGAGATGAAGTTTTGAAAACATATAATGGAGCCCTGCCTCATGTTAGTCCTATCAGTACTGAACCACAAACCTCTGTAAGGCGAGGTGAGGATGTTAGGATGAAAGGAGGTAGACATGAGTCCAGTCCAGCTGCTTCCTATGCTTAAACTAAGACAGAAAAGCTCAAAGTTGTCAGGCTGCGTTATATCAAAGCCTCCAAAAATAGAATATCCAAAAGTCTTGTTGATATTGAAGAGGGAGGAATAAAACTCCGAATCCTTGGAGGTGAAAAGCTTCAGGCAGTTCTCAGTCAAATAAAGATGAGCCTAATTTAGCTAATTCGTTTCACTTTAAAGTGTCAAAGGAGGCTGTTGTAACCATCCATCTCACTTTTACTGCAATTATCTGCCTTTGTGCCGTACAGTTCAGACAGCTTTACAATAGTAAATCACCCCCATCTACCTTGTTTGGATGGAAATAATTAGGCTTGCATGAAGCAAAATTATTATGTGAATTAGTCATATGAATGACTAATTCACATAATGCTGTAATGGCACCTAAATGCATTTCTTTTCCCATTTCTTTAGTTCTTCAGATTACTCAGATTGGCTCAACAGGAACCATCAGAATGTATTATATTTTTGAAGGACAGAATAAAATTGGAATAACAACAAAATAATAAAACTTTATTCATGAATATCTAGACTTAGACTACAAAAGTCACTGAGATAGCACAACTAAGAACATAAAGAACAACCGGCATCGCAGCTGCATTACTGTCATCATAGTTCCCTTTTTGTTTGTTCAGTTTTTGCTTTCAAAGACGTTTCACATTATGATTTTATTTAATATGGAAAAAAATCTGTTCAATTCCACATAGCCTGAGGTGAAAATATAACAAGTCTCCTTGTGAAATCATAAACTACCTACATTTTTTGAGGCACTTTAACTGATTTCTTGAGTGTACAGGTAAGGGAATAATAAGACCTGGGTGTAAAATGTTACATCAAAACCTCTCTTATCATAATGTAGGCTGAACGAGCTCAAAACAAGAAAATTATGCCCCAATCTAAAGAAAATGAAGAACAGATGAGAAACAAATTACTACTCATCTATCAGTCTGGAATGGGTTATAAAGATATTGGTACAGGTGTGTACCATTAATCACAAATGGATGAAAAATGAAAGAGTGGTGTACCTTCCCAGATGTGACCAGTCTACCAAAAATACTACAGGTTTGCATTAATAACAGCTCATCAAGGAGGTCACAACAAAACCCAGAAGAACTACCAAAGCACTGCAGACGTCAGGACCCTCAGTGAGGATCAGTGTTCATGACTCCACAAAGGCTCAGATTAGTCAAAAAACATCTAAGGGTGTTTTCACACCTGGTAGTCCAGTAGAATCTGTAAAACTTCAATATTTGTGAAAGCTGGTGTGGTTCTCTTTCACACTGTCCTGTGTCAAACTAAACAAACTAATTGAAAAACCTGTTCCCCTCGTCACCTGCACCAACAACCACTGAAGGGGACGACATGTAAACGTCCTGTAATCTGGCCTGTACATTTTCATAACACAGCATGTTCCAGATGGATTAAACTTAACGACCCTTTAAGCATCTTCAGTGAGCAAAGAAACACCCTCAATGCTCCACATCCCATCATAAACATACAATTATTAAAATCAAACGCTGACGGCCAAACGGACTGGATGTCAGGCTACTCACATGGACAGAATATTAAGTGTTATCCATCCCATAATAAATGGATAAAACATAAACATTGGATGCAGGAATATTTTTTTTAAGAGTTGTTTTGTGAAACATCTGCAGCCATACAGCACAGAGTGCAGCTAACACCTGCAGGTTATATGCTAAACAAGTGCCAGGCTGTGTAAAAGGAAGTGTCTCACCTTGCTGTTGCTACGGACGTCCAGCCGATGCCAGCGTCTGTCTGCCACGTTGATGTTCCCTGGCAGCTGCAGCACAAGTGTGCCAGAGCCATGGTTGATTTTCAAGGTTGGGGTCCCATCTATTAGCTCTGGATGGAGAAAGAAAGAAGAAATGTGGGAGAAGAAAAGTGTAAGACCTGCTGTATGGCCAGTTTAAGGTTTCCTGCCATCTTCATCTCAAACGCATGGCAATGAACTGTATGAGGCATTCATGTGTTAAAACAGCACAAAGCAGGCTAAACTGTTTATATTTGCTCAATGGAGATTATTTTCCAAAAGCAGGTTGGGATGTGTTTGTTTTTTTTCTTCTTTTTCTTCAGTCAACAAACATCAAACAAAAGTTATTGCATTCTATTTTCTGACTTACTCAAATGGGAAATTAAAAGTTAATGAACTGGTTAAGATAGCTGGTGTGCTTTGCACCTTATGTAAAGAACTTTAAGAAGGCATTTATACCGACCCACATTGACAATCCATCACTATGCAGACTGAATTCCAAAAGTTCAAGTGGGAAATGACAATTGCGCCAAATGTAGTATTTAAATCCATTATATATGCAGAACTTTTTACCCTGGGTTAGGTTGAGCAAAGTCGTAATGTGCCAGGCAAAAAAATATATATATAAATATATAAACCTATCATTCTCTACCAGGAAAGATTTCAGGTCATGTTGCCAGGAGTTGTAGATTTAGAATGTATATGTCATACACATATTATCACATTTCTGGCACAACTTCAGTACAATTATAGACAAAGAGATGGAGAAGACACTTTTAGAGTAAAGGTATTGGAAACATATTATGAATAACCTTATGTATATAAGTTTATATGTAAACATCAGTATAGGTGTTGGCGGTTCTGGTGTTAATGACCTTTTTATTAGCTAGCATCTCCAAATTTAACAAGGGAAACAAGATGCAATAGTGGCAAAAATTGAACAATTTTTAACTTTCTTGTGTCGCTTCACCAGCCTCTATGTGCTACTTAGTCAGTTGCTTGGCTGGAGCAATTCTTTGCACAAGTTCTATAGGAAATGAACAGAAAGGGAGCGACATTGTCTCCCATGTGAATCAGTCAAACAATCAGAATCACATTCATTGCTTCATTCTTTGCCTAACTTTCGAATGAACTCCGGTTTTGTTCATTTGAGGGGCCCTGCCCACCTTCATGTAGAAACAATGTCAAGAGTGTTTCCACACTTGACAATCCAGTAGACATGGTTCAATTGGGGACCAAAATTTGATACATTTTAAGCTGGTGTGATTCACTTTCATACTGCACTGTAAAAACAAACCAAACCCTTTGAGAAACCTGATCAGCTCCATCTTTTTAGCAGTTGGATGGTTTCTCTACTCTTTGGCAAAAGACCACGAGCCATTTCTCCTGCTACCGCTAGACTCATATATTTGTTTCAGTTGTATTTACCCAGAATGCCCTGCACTCGTTCACTTCCAGCTTTTGGAGTGTTTTCCTATGTTTGACATTAACATCTGATTTCGAACCGCACCAAGCAGAGACCAAGATTTCTAGGCAGAGCGAGAATTTCCTGGGTTTTTTGTATCAATGTCAGAGTTCGATTATGCATTCCCACTTCTCCAAACAAACTAAACTTTCTAGACAAACAAACTAGAATTTGATTAAAGGGAATTGAACAGGGCTGGTGTGATCCACAGCACTCAGATACCTCAACAATACTACCTTTCTGTTGCTCCGGTTTTGAGAATTGATGGTGGATGAATTACAATCAGCTCAACGCAAGTTATGAACAATCGAGGGAAATCCCAAGGTGGGGTAACTCTGTCAACCAGAATTATTGGCATTAACTCTTCCTGTTCCTCCACAGAGACTCGCAGGACTTCACTTAAAGTTCCGAAATGAACTTTAAGTGAAGTGGAAAACCTTCCAATTCTACTGATGTCTCTGGAGAGAATATGTCTGGAATTATGTCTCATGCCAATTCTGCAGTATGTCCTGCCTTTCAATTAAAATATTATCCCATCACAGCATGAGTCCAGCAGTTCATTGTTTCTAATTTTCCCCATGGCTAGCCTCAAGCTATACTCACACAGGTCCAGTGCCAAAATTAGGAATTCATTTTGCACCTAAAGCATTTGCTCCTGGGTGTCAATTAAAAAAAAAAGAACGAACCAAATCCCTTTTGGCTCTCTTACAGTATCAGCTAAAAACACTTTGGTTTCAGTCTAGATTAAAAGAAATCCATAATGAGTTTTGCTAATTTAGACATTCTTACATCGGACTGAATGTACCGGTCAGTGGAAGCTGGAAGTAACAAGAGTCTACCAGTGCTATGACATTTTACCCCAAACGTTAAAATGTAAAATAGCTAAACATATTTCCTACTTGGCCAAATGGATTTAAGTATTTTGCTAAAATTACAACAGGTTGAAAATGACAATGGAAGTTCATCTTCTGTTTTGTTATACTATAGTTGATACAAAACACTGATGGCTAACATAATCTACTTCAATGTATTTTGCTATATATATTTGCTATATATATTTTGCTATTTAGAAATATTATTCACTTGTAACATTTAATTGATATAGGCTGTAATGTACATGATTAATTAAGCCACATTCTGTTCTAATAGCCAAAAAAGGGAAAAAACCACCTAACCTAAATATTTGTAACATGACAAAAGTCACTTTGTAAAGCTATGACAATGTATAAGGGCAGTTATAGATAGAAAGAAAAAAAGTAATACATTTCCACAAAAAAATTGGGTATTTTTAGATTACTCTTGGAGATTTCTGACTTTCAAAAGTTAAAAACGTTTGACATTTAAGCTCAGAAAATTACCAATAGTTTAACATTTTAAACAAAATGAAAAAACAAATCTCCAAGTTTTTCTATAAAATTTCTGAGATTAATCTCAAATATTCTGTGATTTTTCTAGTCAATGTTTTGACTGTTGAGACTTGGAAATTTCTTAGTTCTTTCCACAAAATAATCTCAACATTTTTGAGTTTTCTCTTGCAAATTTTTGACTTTTGGAACACAGCAATATACTTGTTTCATCTAGAAAATTTGAGAGATCTCAAAATATTTCAGCCTAATATTTCTCTTCTTTTTTGCTATCCACAATGGCCCTGCTACGCTGTCGTATAGAACTCTGTCACTAGGTGAAATTATAGATTCTTTTTTAACCAATTTATTCTATAAGTTTGATTGGGTCTTTACTATGACCCATTTTTGTGAGGATATGAGGTATTGCTTTTGAAAAAAGAAAGGTTAGTTTGACAACTGACTGCTTGGTCACGCTAAGCAGGTTGTTTTCAGAATAATGTGATGATTTTCAGGGGAACTAATGATGAATTCCAGTTGTCCCAAAGGAGAATGCAGAGACTAAAATCAGAAGTGAGAGAGAACCACAGGAAGACAAGAGAAAAATAAGAAGAGGAATGGATAAAATGTGCAGCAACAACCTGTGGACAAGGTGACCGAAGAGGAGCAAGAGGACCAATTTACAGTAAGCATGACTTAGCACTAAATTTGGGAAAAGGTCAATTGGTGATAAGAAGCAGGCACCTAAGAGGCAAAACAAAACTGAGAGACAGACTAAAACAGACAGAGCAGTTCAAACGGAGGAACTGCTGGAACAGAGCTGGGAGTACAAACATATTTTTTTCATGGACTGTTGAGCTACAGTGGCTAACGATCGACACAGTTTAACAAGTGCTTCATTCGCTAAATCAGGCCTTTATGTGCTGCGATTCATCAGTATTCAGTTCCACATCAAATGACTGCAGTTGTCACAGCATTAAAGGAAACAACACCTGGGAGCAGCTGCTGATTTGTAGCAACAAGGCCGTTCCTGGGTAACGTAAAGCTTTTCTTTACTGAAACATTCACAACATTTCAGAAGGAAAACTAACAGGAAAACATATAAATGGGGAAAAGGTCACCAATTAGTCTGATGACAGTCTAAGTAAACCAAATTTATTAAAATATACCTTAGCAAGTAGATACAAGTTTATTCTTTCATTCTAAGAAAATCGTCTGCTAGCCGTACTACAAGAGAAATCATGTTGTGATGACTTCCTAGAGGCGGAGTTTCAGAAAGAGGAGGAGCTTTTAAAGAGACAGGGGCAATTTCAAGGCATTAAATTACGAAGTCAAATTTATTTTTAGTCGTGTTTGATATGCAGCATTTTCTAACTAAACTAAAGGTAACATGGTTACTTCATTGGGCTACAAAATGGCCCCAATGTGCCTAGAAAACACATAACACTCGCCCTTTAATTTTTTCTCTGCTATTTACTGGGTTAAAACAAACACTGATCAGCTAATCATCAACAAGTTCTTCTAGAACTTTTTCTCTCATCTTTTTTCAGTTTGACGGGAAAACAGCATCTGCTCAACTCACATTTAAAATCTTTTACAATAATAATAAGTAAACATCTTTGAGTTTTCCAGCAAATAGGAATTCAAGCTGTGAGCATGCCTCAGAGAGAAAAACAAAGAGTGACAGGCAAGAAAAGAAGAAGCAAAATGTAAAAGCTCTGCTGGATGTGGAGCAAAAGGTCTTCGTAAGATGGAAATCCTTTTAAATGGTTTGGGAGCAACAGGGTTAGCACAAGACCGGGCCTCTGTACCGCTTCTCATACGTAATGCATTACCTCCTACTTCGACCAAAGGCAAGAAGCCGAGAGAGGACGAGAGGGAGAAGGACAGTGGAGAAGTGTTTGCTTTGTCTACAAGGCTAGTTGGAGTTCCTGCAGAGATGGGGGGGGGGCTCTTAAATATAAAAAACTTTTTTCCACTTCTGCTACACAGGCGTCAAACTGAGAGCATATGGGCTGAATAAACAGCATTACAAATCACACTGCTCTGCACTCCCCACCTCCGTTCCCGTGACAGAAGCAAACATCAGTCTCACAGAGGCTGGAGCCTGCAGAAGTCAGTCTGTGTACAAATCAGCAGGTGAAACAGCAAGTTTAGAGCGCAGAGCGCCTTGTATAAATGGTGCATCAGACAGCTAGCCAGCCCTGCAGTCAATGCATATTGGATCTCTGCATCCGCCACTTCCTGTTTTATAGCAAGTCTGGAGTCGGGCTATGGGAGCTGCTGTATGACAGCTTGGTGCAAATAAAGCAGAATGCAAAAGTGAATCTGTTTGTGTGCAAGATGTTTTCATTTTTTTCCCCCAGGCATAGTCTCAATTTGTCCCTCCATCTTCTGTTTCAGCAGCGGCGCCATGTGAACTAGCAAACAGCTGCATTAGGTAAGGATAATATGTTCCTCCTGGGCCAGGGGAAATCCTTATCTGACACCCTGCCTGCGCCTGATTGAAAAGGCCCAATGTAATTAAGTGAATTTCATTTGTCTTGTTAATTTGCGTATTGATTGGAAACGCGCTGGCCTCTGGCCGCTGGGTTTTGCATGCATATGTTGGCGGGTGAAGCCCGCTGCTCCCAGTCATGTTCGTCTTTTATTGCTGATAAGACTCGGCACAAATCACCACGATGCCAAACAATCTCCCAGCAAAGGTAAGAGAACAGGTTATATGTGCATCTTAATGAAGCTCATGAGAAGAAGCAAAATAAACAAAAAGATCCACATAGAATGAAGGCAGATATTAGAGTTCTGCGGAATATGCAGTTTAACAAATTTGATTTTATTATTTTAGATATCACTTGAATTAGGTAGATAGATCAATGTTTACGTCCCGCTTGCTGTGTCTGAAATCGGGTGCATTGACCATTTGTGCCAATTTGAATGGTTTTGTTCAAGAACAAAATTAGCAGCAGATGGACACTTTCTTCAAACTATAGATCTATAAGATGACATCTTTGAAAACAAATTATACACAATACACAAAGTGCTTTAACAGAAACACAAATAAGCATACTGTATGCCTGTCTAAAGCAAATTAGTGATACCCTTTTTATGTTTAGTATTTGTAATGGTTAATTTGTGTGCTTTTTACAAAATGCCATGTTTAGTTTGTTGTTGAGTAGATAACTATTCTTAGTGTAGGTAAAAAAAAGACTCTTGATTTTCATCTATTTGAAAAAAGTCCATATGTCGATCACATAACTTCAGTTGTTATAAAAATCATGTGTCTATCAAAAATAAATGGACAGAAATTGTGATTTTGCATCATAGCTGTACCTTACCACTTGAAATTGGTCTCTGTCTCTTTAAGAACCTCCTACCCTTTCCAACACACAACCTCAACAGTAATCACGTTTCTCCATTGTGCCGTTTCTCAGCTTGTCACCTCCACCAGGTGTTTGCTAATTGCTGCTGACACTAGTCTGAAGGAACTGAGGAGGAGGCGGGGGGGATGGAGGCTCTGTGGAGGTGGGAGCTCCAAGGTGGAGTTTTGGGTAAATGGATGACGTATTGTGTGAGCAAATGTTTAGGGATCCTTGAATGGTTGCCATGGAGTTTAAATGAGTTCTCAAACATGCATGAATAAATCAGAGTGTCACTTCAGGTATGTTTTTAATGAAGGAATAACATTGTAGCACAGGGGTGTCAAACTCCAGTCCTCAAGGGCTGCTGTCCTGCAGCTTTTAGATGTGCCACATCTACAAGACACTGGAATGAAATGGCTTAATTACCTCCTTCTTGTGTAGATCAGTTCTCCAGAGGCTTGCTAATGACCTAATTATTCTATTCAGGTGTGGTGAAGAGGCACATCTAAAAATTACAGGGCAGTGGCTCTCCAGGACTGGAGTTTGACACCTGTGCTATAGCAAAAGTTGATTTTACATAATCCTTAATAATCAATAATACTTTGTCAATGTACACGATGTTACTGACTAACAAATAAGCTAAACAGTTTTTGCAGTATTATCCAAAGGCAAAGTGTTATGTTTTGAAACCCAAGCAGCCATTCTAGGCTAGAATGTTGTTGGAGCAAGTGGCATGAGTTCAACTTTATGATTCTTTTTTCTGTGTTGTTACTCCCATGAATAAAATATGTGTTCACCATTGGTCAATAAAAAAATGAATCCTTCATGAAGTGCGGTAAATCTGGATCTCTGGATGTGGAAACTGTTTTGACCACCTTAACCCTAAAACACATTTATGCTAATTTAAGGCCTTATGTTTTACTTAAAGTATACTGATTTTAAATTCAGTATCTACCAGAGGTCAGCTGAGGATTTTTTTTTTTCATACCGTTTTGGCCTCAACATGCACACACATTACACTCTGTTCAATCCATGTAATATCCTGTTTTCCAAGTGCCTAAAGACTGGAAACAGTACACTGCTGTGTTGACAGTGTTTCTATGCGAATGCCTTCCACCTTCTCTGGCATGCACAGCAGGGCCGGCTTGGCGCAGCTGCCCTTCGGCAGGAAAACAGGGTTGGTTGAGTGGGTGGCTTTGGAAGAGCTACAGCTCTGCAGCATAGTGCATGTAAGTATTATTTGTACTGAAGAAAAAGCCAATGAAGAATGTGAACAGGACAAACCGGATCCCTTCCAACCTGTAAAAATACAAATCCAGAGAGCAACCGAAAAATCTGCAGGTAAATTTTTGGAATATTCAACAACAGACATAAAGGTCAGTTATTTTTTCTTAAATTTTCTGACAGTTTTAAGGGGAGCAGTATTATGTTTTTACCAGGCACATTGTGCCATTTCATAGCTCAATCAAGTAACTACGTTACCTTCAGTTGTCTGATTTGTCTTAGAAGAAATCTGATTTTGAAATTTAACACCTTGAAATTGGGCTTCTGTCCCTTTAAAACTCCTGCTCTTTCTGAAACCATCTTTTCAAGATGTCATCACAGCATGGCTCCTTTATTAACCCTTTAACAACATTTTTACCAGCATTGCACTGAGAAGTAACTCCAATAATGAGCTCAACAGATGTGCAGATCCACTGAGTGTTTGCTAATTCCTGCTGGCTAGTGTGAAGGAGCAGAGGGGGAGTCACATTGGAGGGCTGATCTGTGAGGTTGAAGCTTGGAAACTGCATCTCTGAGGAGGAGCTCAGCCTCAAAGGAGTTGATGGGTTCAACCAGGCATTTTGTACAGCTGAATGGTTGCTAAGGAAATTAAAAGATTTCATATACAGGCATGAAAGTATCAAGGAAACACTCCGGGTATGTTTATGATAAGGGAATAACATTATAATATGTTGTAATGTTCAAACAAGTTGATTTTAAATAATCTTGCCCCTTTAATACATAAAGCACAACCCCTCGTTCTTTCTATTCTCAAGCTGATTTCTGTACTTTGGCTTCCTATTTTGTCTGAACGTTCCTCGAATGTTAAGCTCTGCTGGCTGGAAGAGAGCAATACTTTTGGTAACACTCCAAGTTGATTTCTCTTCCTGAGCAACTTTTTGATTCACTTTCAATATTTCAGCTGCCAGCTCCCTTGTTTTGCCTTTGTTTCCTGTTAGCAGGTGCATCAGCGTGAACGAATCTGGAAGCGTCCTGTTTTAACTGCAGTTATTTCTTTCCACAAAGTTAAACAATTGACTGAACCTATTCCAAGAGGTATGACTCCATCATACTCTAGCCAGGGGTTGTATCATATTACAGTGAGTAAGACATTTAGAACTCTATTCACAATATATTTAACAGTTTATCCAACTATGTTGAATAGAATCTATGTTGAGTTTTTAAGACCCAAAGAGGCTTTATTTGAGCCAGGGAGGATTCTCATGGTAATATATTGAACTTGTCACCTACAGCAGACCACTTTTAGATTTTAAGAAAACTAAAGGTTTGTTGGTAATTTAGCAGAAAGGAGTAAGTTGAGGTCGTCTGGGATCCATGGCTGACTGGATACATTCTACTGAAATGGGATTCCAGGGAATACCCAGAATGTCCTCAAAAAGCAACAGTGGTCATTAAGACAAAAACATGATTGTTAGGGTGTTTTCACACTTGATAATCAGGCAAACTTGGTTCAATTAGGGAGCAAAATTGCAACATTTGTTCCATTTTCAGTTGGTATGGTTCATTTTCACGTTGCACCTTGTCAAACAATCCAAACTATTGAAAAACCTGTTCATTATCCTGCCTGTGGGGGCGCTGCACCAAGAACCACTGAAGGAAATGACACAAATGACACTGACCACAACTTCCTTCTTCTTCTTTACAAAATGCAAACAAAAACGGAGTGGCGTCGGATTTTAGCTGTTGTAGTATTTGTAACTTTCAATAAGAACAAGATAAAGGAGATTATTCAGAGCAGTTATTCTTTCTGCACATTCCAAACACACAAAGATGATTAAAACACTTTTATGCTGTCTATAATTCTGTAGCATGAGCCTCTAACACAGACTGGGCTCCCTGATGGGTTTGTTACATGCACCAGGTCATCCTTGAAACAAGTTAATTAGAGCTCTAAATATATACAGCCTGACTAATTACATGCTGCACATGAATCCCACTAACAACTCAACTAACCTAATCCTAAGTCTTTACGACCCAATAAACCCCAAAACACCCTCTGCAACAAAACAACGAGAGCAAAATGAAATCATTCAGGAATTACACAGCAAACCTGCCGGTAACATGCACCCAAACATCCACACACACACACACACACACACACGCACACGCACAACACACACAACACACCCGACGCTCCCTACGGACCTCCCCTCCCACACTTATTACTTTGGCAGTGATAGAACAACAGCATCTCTCCCAGGAGAGCGGACCGGTGCAAGGAACGGAATAGCAAGAGATATGAGGAGGTGTTAGTCTATCAGATTAAAACACTAAATATACCAAGATCTACAACACTTCCTGCTCTCGTTTTATCTGTCTATAAATCCTGCTCTCTATTAAACCGGCTTTGTTCTATTAAAACATTGTGAACAAGCTGCAGTGAGAAAAGAGAGGTCAGTCATTTTGACTCCAAACATCACAGACACAAAACTAAATTTATGCAACTTTTTTCTTATCTGTAACGCCTCACTTTGGAAAATGAACAGCAGTGATAACATCGGTGAGAAACGTCCCCCAAGTCTTCTTTGCTCACCTCTTGGAGCTCAACGTGATAGGAAGTTCTTTTCTACCGAAATGTTCTGCTTCCCCTCATGACGTCCACGTATGTAACAGTATATAGGTTGAGTTGTCCTTTTGTAGCTGCCAACTTGTTCTCTTCTCTACGGCCTTGCATCGGGGTGCAGTCACTCCAGACAATGGTACAGACAATGCGCCATAAATCTTTGTGAAATATCTGGTTCAACACATTATCTAGGCGAGGGGAAGTATGATAAAATATGGGCATGCGAGTTTTCCATCATGCAGCTGTGTAATAGCACTCAATCATGAGTTTGGGCCCATTTTAGGGAGATGTTATGCTTTCAGGGATCCTACGCATTTTTCATGTAATTTTGTACTTTTCCAAACTCAACTTTTAAGATATTTTAATTCTGTATGTTAATTTTAATATATATAAAATACAACATCATTACTGGATGTATGTACAGCTGGAAAGAAGGAAAGAGGGAACAAAGGAAGTGTGAAAAACACCACAAGTTCACTGGACTGTGCCTTGTAGGCTTGTCTGGACTGTGATTGGCTGGTCAGCTAGTCGACGACAACCTATCAAAGCCTTAATGTGCTGGAACTTTCTAGTGTGAGGCAGAACATTTTTTTGTGTAGTAGCTTGCAGTAGTTCAACAGCATAGCAACTGTATTATTAAGATGAGTTATAATTGTGATGTTTGCTGACCATTTAGTTTCCCTGCATCAAGAATTAAATTTAACAAAGATGGCACATCTTTAATCAGATGCCTGCAGTTTTTTTCTGATAAAATTACCACACCCTTTAGTTCAGGAAGGAACCATGTGTTCGTATTTCAGCAGCCATATAAAAACACACCAGTACAGGATCGTGGTCTAGCAGACCGACAGACATTCAACCGTTTCAGTGAACAGGATGGTACAGTCATTTCCCTGTAACTCTGTCAGACTTTCATTGCATTCACCAAACAAGTCTGTGTTAAACTTAACTCCCTGAAGATAAATAATTGGGCTGGAGAAAGATAGTTTTACCAAATGTGCAGAACAAGGAATATACCTCAACCTAATCCATCCGTTTTTCCAAAGTATTCTACCTCACCAAACATCTCAGTTATTCAACTTCCTTACATTACCATAAACTCTAGTTTTGATGTGATGGTAGCATACAGTCTCATCATATTGTCAGGTCTTGCAAAGTGGGAGGCTGAAGTTAAGTAGGTAAGTAGGTAGTGATTTAAGAACCGTCACTGGCTCCTTCTAAAGTGAGAAATGTCACCTTTCCCTTACATTTGGCAGACACTTTCTGGTCTAATTTTATTCAGAGTGCAGCTACCTTCCACTGCAATGTTGTATAAATAAAAAGGTTGAAAGCATTTCCTCTCTTTATTGAGCCAAAGTGTTTCTGCATCCTACCTATGGCCATGAAGTCCTCTTGGTCCCAGGCTTGCAGCTGTGCAAGTGGGCCGCTGTACAGCAGCAGTCCATCAGCCACGTCTGTGATAAACTCCAGAGACACATGGCTCTCAAAACAAGGCATCATAGGTGGAAACCAAGCATAGCCATTGCCATGGAAACTGTGCTTGTTCTGCTGGCATTCAGGTCCCTCGAACTGAGCAGGGCACTGGCACCTTGGGAAGAAGGAAAAATCAAAAAGAAGAAATATGAATTAGTAAATACAATAAATGTGTCATTTGGCTTTTAGTGGCATTTCCAGAGAAGTCGCTTATGTAACTTAAAAAGCACAATCTCCCGCACTGTTTCTGGATCCCATTTTTGTCGAATATTTTTACAAGATTCTGGCGGCATGTTGAACCCCCGACTCTCTGTAAGTTCACAGTTGCATCCGCCTCTCAGGCGACGCTCCCCTTCCGACGATCACTCACACTCCGTATGTTCCACAGATGCAGATGTTCTCATTAGTGGCAAAGCCGCAGGGAGGGAAATCACTGGATCACCAGGAAACTCTTTTTGCACTATTTTCAGACGTTCAAGGTCTCATTTACACCGTTTTCCTGTCAAAATGCACCTCTTACCTTTTCTCTGTGGAAGCACTGCGTGCTTGTTTCAGTCTATGCTCTCTGGGTTTCAATCTGCTCCGTAACCTTTCTGACTCGGTTGGGTTTTGTGATTGGAAAAAAAGCAAAAATAACCCGACAGTGTAAAATACGTTGCTTGTGTTAACATTTTCAAACAGTTTTAAGCCAGTGATCATCAAACAGCCATGTCCAATCACAGAAATCCTGTTACTTGTAAACAGCACACGACCCCATGCCGGAATGCTGTGTAACCCGGACCCAGTTATTAACTGCAGTGCCAACAGAGCACTCTCTCCCAGCACCGAGAGAAGAGCGTGACGCCGATGAGAGGACGTGCCGCTGCGTGCTCAAAATCACTGCCGACCCCACATCCTGAACCCTGTTCGCTAACAGCTGAACTCCTGGAACGGCGAGCTGGTGTAGGGGAATAATTAGCTGCTGCACCGGTGGGCGCCTAGCGAAGCTAATGAGTAGATATAAGTACGACTGAAGCTGAAAAAGGAATCAGTTATAAAAGAGACGAGCGGTAATTAGATACGGTGTCAGACGCTGTTGTTCAGATGTAAAGTTGTTTCAAAAAGTACAGCAAGGCTAAAATGAAGACATGGGATATTATATTACACTGTATGATGTGCTTGTGTTGGTCTCCATGGACTAATGGGTCCAAACTAAAACTTCTGTTAGCCATGCTTATTGGTTTTGCAGCCTATTATTTAACGCCAACTGTTTATATGTATTTATCACAGGTTTCTGTAACCGTCTCCCCATATTTTTCAATCATATTCCATAAATCAGAATATGCATTCTGATGCAGTTCGCATGGAATAAGAATATATTAAATATATTTGTCATTACACCTACATTTATGTATTGAAACAGTTTTATTTATAAGTCTGGTGTAATATTCTAATTATAAATATGGTTATTATGATTTGTGTTTGAGAGGTTTGCTGGTCTGGAGCATAAGGTGTATAGAAACAAACTGCTGTGAAGGAAAGAGATCAGAGCCATGCGATGGACTGGCAACCTGTCCGGGTTCTACCTCCTTCATGTTCTTCATTTGTACAGAGCAGTATGTTGTTGCTTCAGTGGTGAATAACTGCATGTAAAATGATAAATTTTACATGCAGAATGTAGACATTTTTTTGTCTACAACAGTAAAATAATTTCATCCCGTTTCTATCACTTCCAGCCGCTACAGAGCAGCACACACTGCTGCTCTGAACACTGTCAGCCACAAGTAGTTTTTATGTTAAAAGCCTGATTTTTTTGGTGCCCCCGCCCCGAAATCCCCAGGCCACTTGGTGTTCTGTGTGTAATACTTTACAAGTGGTGGCACTGCCTCCTTCACACACTGTTCAGAGACCAAATGTACTTCTTCAAATGGACTATTCCGCTCTGAATAAATAGATTTTAAATAGAAGAAACTTCTTCTCCATTTCGTCAGTATGCTATTGCACTCACAAACACACTTGGTCTCACTGGTGTTTTCTAGACAGCTCATTTCACATCCAAATCCTCTTTTATTCCTATTCTCAGTTTTCTGTCTGGTTTCTTCAGACATGATTGAGGAAAAATCCAGAGCACAAACACAACACTGTCAATGGTTTTAGGGGCATATTATACAGACTTTCACTAACTTCGACATAATAAAATATACCCTTTTTCAGTGATTCATAGCATGTGTTTATGTGGGTATTGTCATTGTTAGTTAACAAATTTTAACCTCTCTGTTTTGATCTTTAGTAAGCCGTTGTGTTATGCAGCAGGATAATGACCCCACCCTAAAACAGAAGTAAAGAATTAGCAGTAACACCACTGCAGCCGGAGTCTCAGTTTTGGCCTTTCTGCGTACATTTTAATCACATGATGAATGATAAAAATCCTTGATATCTAACATGTTTTTCAGACTACATAGCGACAAAAACTGGCTAACGATGGATGTCCGTTGTTTGAAAAGAAATATTTTCAGTGAAGTGTAATCAAGACCCAAGGAAAAAGCCACATGCTTGTATTTCCATTTTTGTCATGTCACGCTAATTCTCTGTGCTCAATCTGAGACGGTTTTTGGTTCAAACCTTCCAATCCTCTTACGGCGGCTTTGTTTTGCAACTTTTGTTGTCAGCTGGAAATTGGGCTGGGGTGCCGTAATCCCAGCTCCCCCTTTAACTGTCTTGCTCCTGAAATCTCATTATTAATCCCAGTGCATTGATTATCTACATGTTCTCTCTTCCATCGTGACTCGTGATCTGTTTGTGTGTGTTGGGGCGGGGGAGGGTCATATCAGGAAGCCCGTGAAGCAGAAAACTATCCTGCAGCACTTTTATCTTTTTATTAATTCTTATCTCTTTGTGTTATTTCGTGCCACCTCACTTCTCCTCTCTGGCACTATGTTTTTTTGTCTTGTTTAGTTTTTTTTATACCTTTTATCATCACTCCCATTTTGCTTCCTATCGTATATTGTCATCTGTTTTTTGTCTTCTTACCCCACAAAAACATTTTCCATCTCTCTTCGTCTCACCTCATGTTGCTCTTTTTCCTCAATATCCACAAACTTTCTTTTCTTTTCTCCCTGCCTTTCTGTTATCCTCCCACTGACACACCTTCCTGATCTTAAATTTCTCTTTATTTCTTCCTCTCTTCCAAATTCTAATTTAAGTTTTTCAGTTTCTAATATCCCACATTTGATCTAGTCTCCTCTCAGAGATCCCACAGCAGATGTTGCAGGTCTCAGGTTCTCCAGAGTTATTGGAAATATGACATTCACACTGCAGCTGTGACCCAGGCCTGGCAATCTCACCTATTTCACCTTCTTCTCTCCCTGACATCTGTTTGGTTCATACTTCATAAAGCAATATGTCCCACATTTCTATTTAAAGAACAGCTGATAGCATGAACGTGCTTTTGCAACAACTGTAAAAGAAGCTTAAAATCTTATTTTTTATTTTTTTAATTTCCTAAATTAAACTTCACCGGCAATGAAATATGATACTACAAGAGAACACCAGGTCAGAGGTCAAAATGTTTCACCACACAATGTACTATATGGGGACAAACAGAACAGCTTTGTACTGGTTGCAGTGACTCCTTCCTGTCCAGTCACTACTGGGCCCTAACCATGGCAACAAGAGTCCCTCATATGTCCCCCGATTGACTCATTCAGTGGCACAACTACACATTATTCAGGTGGATGCGAAAACATAAATCCCCCCCGAAGGAAGGAATGTCAGGGGGAAGGAGCAATGCTCACACGCTCAACCCCCCCCGGGCGGCAATACGTCAAGGGTAAAACTCGCTACATTTACCTCATTATGTGCGCGAAGTGAAGGAGCGCAAGGCGCACCATAGTGTATGGGAAAACATCATCGGCACATCGTCCCCTCCAGATGCTGTTGTGGCGCCCCCTCTGGTGCTGCGCCCCTATGCGATGCATACGCTGCATACCCACTTTTTGCACCACTGGACTCATTCAAATGTTTACCTTTCTAAACATCACTTGGATATGACTGCAGGCTCGCCTGGGAAAGTCAAGAAGTATGATAAATCCCCCAAACTTGCAGAAATCCTATCAAGTCTGTTATAAATGAAGACATTTCTGGTGAGGAATAAATGACCCATTCTATTTTGTAAGAGGCATGTCCTGTTTAACATGAGGTGCTGTTTGTAAAATTTAAATTAGTGTCTTCAGTCAGAGGCTTCTTCATATTCACTGTAATACAGACCGCCACCAGATATCCTTCCTGCCTGCTTTGGGATCAAAGAAGCATTTTTGAATTTGAATCACCAACCAAACACAGACTTAGGTTTTTAGGCAGAATAGAATTCACATTTTTGATCTGGATCAGAGTTAAATTACCCATTCACACACTTCCCATTCACACTTCCTCAAACAAACTGGACTTTCTAGGCAAACAAACTAGGACTGGTGTGAATATACCCAAAAGCTCAAGAATGATGTCCTACAGTTTGATGTTCTGCCTTACACACCATCAACATGTCACCTGGTTGATTTATCTGTTCTGCACAATGACATATTAATCAGAAGGTATGTTCTTTACATACAAGATCAGAAAAACTGTGTATTTTCTTTATTAGTGCATGAACCTCCAGATAAAGTTTTACTCACTCTCTGACCACTCAAAGTGCATAAAAGTGTAGTTCTGCCACTAAACGAAACACAACGCAAGCAACTGAAATGAGTTTCCTCTTAGAGATGTAGTGAGCTGGTTGACCTTTTGGGAGAAACGTCTCTGTCCAAAAGGAGCCAGCTCGACGAAATCTTCAGTAGAGCTGTTTACGTCATGTCTTACTGTGATGTGACACATCTCCCTCTTCTCACTAAGAGATTATATCAGTTATCAGATGAGCTCTAGGAGCTACGCAGGGAGAAGGCTGTCTGGGGATATCTGCTAACGCTGTTGGCACAGCAACCAGGATAAAACAGTATACGTCCAACAGACATACTGTTTTGATGGATGGATGGCAGGATATTCTCCCGGTCTAAGACTTTGTGTTGGAGCAGTAATGTGCAATCAATGATTTATAGCTAGGCACTTCCTACACACCACTGGCCTTGCGGATAGCTACCAAGGCCCAAAAATAAATTATGTTTGTGGCATTTTTGAACCGTTTGAATGCAACCCCTATTATGCAATCTGCAACCTTCACTTAAATGCACTGAGGTGGGGGCAGCTAACCTTTGGGGATCAGCAGTTTCAGTGCCTTCCTTCTGCCTTGACATTAATTTAGTCTTCAGCTTGGTTTGGTTGGGTCAACTAGCAACACTGCTGCAGCACAGCTGTATTGATCACATGAAAGCTCAAACTATAATTCTTAAAAAAAGAACAAATAAATGTCCAAGCCTATGGTCCCTTACACAGGAAATGAGAGCAGGCCAATCTCTGCTCAGTTTGTGTTGCAAGAACTGCATGTATCAGATCTGTGTTTGGAAAAGCAAGCTGGTTTGTGAGTATTGCCCAGATTTGCCAAGAGAAAGAAAAGAAGAAGGAAGCAGACAGTAATTTCTACTGAGAGCTGTGTTTTTTAAGTTCGCTCGCCAACATGTTGTCATTAGCTGGTGGCTATGTGCTCACTGTACTGCAGGCTGCCACTCAAAAAGAAGGCCTGTAATCACAAATCAGTGCAACACTGCAAGACATGAAATTACCAGGAGATAATTGTTTCAAGTTAACTTTTTGGTTTTATTTGTTTCTTAAATATTTGTTTTTTTGTTTCTAGATGTTAAATGTTTGATTATCTTTAAATCATCACAAACATGGAAAAGCTCAAATGATGTTAATCAGTTTGCAAATCAGGTTACAAAAATCCAAGAAAAAAGATTCATAGAAACTAAATATTCTTTAAGGCTGAGACTTTAACGTGTTGATTTCTATTCATAAAATTAATAGAAATTTTATTAATTTAACATGTTAAAAATTTTAATGCAAGGAATCAATTTTTTTGTGTGTTTTTATACAACCAAAGTTCTGACAGGAACCTCTGTATTTGCACGTTTTTCTGATCCGCTTGTAAATCTGACGCATAAGTGACATCCGCAAAAACCACAGTGTCGGATGACAAAGCTGCTTCTCTTGACCCACTAGGAGTTAATTTCTGCTTCTAAACTGATCTGATGGGATTTTGGTGAAGACTATTGTTGTGCTCAAGTTGCACTAAAAGCAGTTAGCTTAGAGGTGAAGGTGTGACAGCAGAGCAGACGTCAATGCTAACAACAGCATCAACAGGCCACAGCTTTCTAAAGAAGTTTTATGAATGATCAGGAGTTTCTGAATCACCAAAAAGATGAATTGATAGAATAACACTTTGCATAAATCTGATGGCTGACTAATGTAAATAACAGATTAAAAACAATAAGCATCTGTTGTTGAACTCAAGTCTATTTATTCAATGATTTAACAACAGAAATATTTTTCAATTGAAAATCTGGCTTATTTAGCTTTCCATTAAAATGCGATTTACTACAGACC
This sequence comes from Micropoecilia bifurca, assembly GCA_903067075.1. Classification (NCBI taxonomy): domain Eukaryota; kingdom Metazoa; phylum Chordata; class Actinopteri; order Cyprinodontiformes; family Poeciliidae; genus Micropoecilia; species Micropoecilia bifurca. Next base: position 25,529 of record CAEGAF010119773.1, read on the forward strand.
CTGAATCTCAACCCCTAAGTGCATTAAAAATCTGAATGGAGTTCCATCACCAATACGTTTACATGCAAGTGTAAATTTATGTGTGCTTGTGTGAAAAATTCTGGGATTAAATCTAACATCAAGCCAGTGAATCATCCTGTTAAGGTCCAACAGTGAGCCACATGCTAGCCCTGCCAGCCAGACGTCCATCCTGGCCATTTCACTCACTGATTCTAATTAAACGAAGCCAGAGGGTAAAATTGCCTTCTGCAAGTACAGTGAAGAAAGCTTTGTGTGTGATGGAGGCTTTTGTTCATATGCAACAATGAATCTTAAGCAGATGTGTGTGTGGGGGGTGTGTGTGCGTGTGTGGGCCTTCAGTTTCATATATTTGTTCAACTTGTAATTGTAATTCAGAAGGCTAAAATCTGCTTATACTAAATCATTTTAAGCTGAAATCTTCAGGTAGTTTCAGTATTATTTTTATGAAAACTAATTCCAAGGTTTCTGTGACTCATGCTTTCATTACTAGATTTCACACAGTCCATACCATTAGCATTTATCAAAGGCCACCAGTTACTTTGTCTCGTTGCCACTAAACAGCTACAATTCTTTAACAGTAATGCCACTGTGGTAAGATTTATATAATTAGCTAATATGTGTGTTTTTTAACTCTAGAAACTGTTATTTTTCAACTGCATTCAATGCAAGTGAGATTTAGGATGAAATCAACAACATTGCCTTGACCAAACAACAGAGCAAAGTTTCGTCACATTTTTAAGTTTCCACTTTCCTCTTAAGCCAACGCCAGTGAGAACTGTTTGTTAATGTCATCATAAAGTATAGTTTGCATTGCATTCATGCTGTTAAAGTTAAGAATGTGATAAAAGTATAATCTCAGTCATTGATGTTGGATATAATTGTTTGCAAAGAGTCCATCACTTCCACGTCTACAGAGCGCAGCCTGAAGATAACGCAGTGCATCGGGCTGAACGCCGCTGGGGTCTAACAGGGTCAGCATGTTTCCTTCAACTCACCGCGACTTGAAATCGCTCATGTCATAAACAATATATGTAGTCAATGATGTGCTAAAAGTAGTTCACCTCACTCATGGTCTTGTTTACAGAGTCATTTATGCTAATAGAGACATTTAGTCTTTGGCACAAGAAGTGGCGTTATGTGACAGTTAACATCTTTCATCTAGGAGAGTGTGAGTGGTTTCTTTCTATTTAGAACAGCAGGAAACAGAAGCCTGTCAGAGTTGTGCTTTGTCTTTCATTTTTACATAATGTTTTTAGTTTTGCACCAGGGAAGATAACTGCAAAGACAAAGCAGGTCCCTGAGCCCCCTTGGTTATTTGGATCAATCTTCTGTTAAACACTTTGGGATAATGTTCAACTAAGTTTTGAGAATCATGTAAAATGATTGGTTCCATCCTGTGTTTACCACTTGTGAAACATTGCCAAACTTAGCCCTATTGTCTCTCATCCTGAGATAGAAACTTTGCAATGCTCTTTTCACTTCTTTACTCAAGTAAGAGATACATGTGAAAAACAAAACATCCTGCTGGTGCGTATATAACCCACACAATCTTATCCTATTATGCCAAAGATGTTTAAATTCGGCAGTAATAACTTTAACCAGCAGAGGGAGGCTGACCTACTCCCAGCGTTTCAAGACAAGAAGAACGTTTACAGACACATTGTCAGCAATTCAAACAAAGACAAAAAGTGTTAGGGTTCTCTTCATCTCTTGGAGCTCTCCTGAAAACCTGTTCTAAAGTTTCTACAACCCAGACGTCTTTAAACTCCTGCTGCACATCCAACTGTCTTTTCCAGCATCCTACCAGATTGTTGTTAGGAGGAAATCAAATCAAGAGAAGCAGCTTCGTTTTCATTGTTGTTTGCAGATGTAGCCAAAATGTTTTAGTTTGCTAATATCCATGTAATTATTTAATCAAAATAAATACACTAATGTCCCGCCCCTACAGATAAAGTGAATTTTAAAAACCAAGGACCAAAAGAAATACTTCCAAAAGGTTGATGCAGGAAGAGGCCTATAGATCAGCTCAAGCCCACAGGCCCCCATCCCCTTACATCTGGCCCTGCACACAAAGCATATGTGTATTTTGACACATCATTTTCGATTGAATCTTCAGTAGAATTTCATATTGCAACCATGTTTCAACTACATCAGAGGTTGAGGTAGCTAAGTCCTATTGTTTCTTTTTTTACCTGTTGTCTATCTTTTCCACTCTAAACTCCATGCTCACCTCTGTCTGTGTGTGGGAGACAGAACAAACAACCTTTGTAACTTAGAACAACATAAACATACAATGATGGGTCTGTTGACCTTGCCAGCTGGTCTGCAGTCTGACCAACACGTTGAGGTTCACTGTCTCTTGTTGATTCTTTGAAAAAGAATGAAACTTGCCCACACATCCATGTGATAACACGATGCAAGATAAAACCCGGTCATATTATGAACCAAGTCCAACAAGCAGTCAGTGAGTCATGATGAAGGTGCATTAGCAGCACCAGTCAAACTGGGTCTGGTTTCACAGTCACCAGTTCTCCTTAATAAACCATGGAGATATTCCACTTTCTGAGACACTCTCATCTGAATCCAGCCTTTCAAGATGCTGAATGGTCCTGATGGCTGAGTAGCTGAGAGCCGACGTTGCCTCTTCTCTCACAATATGAAATGTTTGGGAATTCTTTTGTGTCTGCTCCTCAGTCTGACCCCACGAAAGCTGCGGGATCAGCAACGGAGGCTTACAACCATCCTCATTTATTTACCATGCTTTTATCTAATTCCTAATGCCTCCAGCTTATTCCTCTTAATGGCCCTTCAGGGCTGCACAGGAGGAAAGGAAAGTGTGCAAACATCACTGGGTACAGCAGTGGAATGTGTCCAGAACTGATAAGTAAAGCAGCTTTTCTTTAAAGAGGAAATTGATCTCAGAAAAACCTCCGTTATATGAGAATTTTTTCACTCTTAATGAAAAATCTAAAGGTTTCATCCCACCCACTCCTTCCAAAATAACTTTGATATATGCTGTAATGGACAAGGGTCTAATGTGGTGGATGTGAAAAATACACATCCATAAGATGTCTTTAATTCACTCAAAGTGTGTCATTTATTTTGACAATTATAACTATTTTAGGTGTTAATTACTCCAAAAGTATCAGAATTTATTAAAGAGACAGTAACCTGCAACTAATTAGAACCCAGGCTTTCCCCAGTGTATCATGTGGGCCTCCAGGCTTTACTTGTGCCCCCACCAGCTTCAGCATTGCTTGTTTAAGTCTTTTAAAATGTTTGCAATTTTTAAGATTTTATAGTTTGTATTCAGGTATTAATCTTCCAATCTTTCAATAACAGGTGATATTTTCAAATTTCCTGTCAACTTTAAACACAGAAACAGCAAGTGGAAATTTAATTAAAAGGAAATTAAAAGGTGAATTATGCCATCCCTGCATTAAATGTACCTTAAATTATTGCATACTGAGTCAAAGCCACTCTTAGAAAGAGCCTCTAATGGAAATTTTGTAAAAAGGTTCTCTTCTGTTGCAAATCATTTAAATAATGCAACCACAAAAAGACACCTAACTAAACAGTGAACTACTATTATTTGTAACGCGTTAAAAATGAATAATAATCTGAGGTTTGAGAAATGAAACCTCGTCAGTCAAGTGACTGACGTTGCACTCCCACTTGCGAAAAGAGTTCACAAATCAGAATTATGGAAATAAATTTGCTTAATTAAAAGCATAAAGCATTAATTATTCGTGTGATAAAATTACGAGAATAAAGTCGTACTATTATGACTTTATCCTCAATATTTCAACTTTATTCCTGTTCGACTTTATGACTTTATTCTTTTGATATTACGACTTTGTTAACGTAAATAAATCACAAGGTTACTCTGGTAATTACATTTTTTTTCTTAGTTTTTCTTAGCATGGCCCCAATACTGTGCCATCAGAATGATAATGACACAGCAGGAGAAGTGTGCAGGTCGCTCCCTCCAGTCCTGAGGAACCCACCTGTAGCCGTGCTGCGTGTCCACGCACAGCCCTCCGTTGAAGCAGGGGTTTCTGGGATACGAGGCGCAAGGCTGATGGGACTGCTCCCGTCCCGGGCAGGAGCACATGGCCTTGGACTCCACCATGACGGAAACCAGGCTCATGGATCCGCAGTCCACCACCGTGGGCGCGTCCCGCACCTCCAGCACACTGGTGCAGCCACCAGAGCCAGCGCACTCTGAACCGGGACACTCGTCCACCCGGACCTGGAACACGCTGACCTGCAGGAAGGACTGGAGCTGGAGAGAGCAAAAACAAAACCCGACCGGTGTCAGACTAATAACAGATATCATTTATCAGAGTTCCAGCAGCACAGGCAGTACTCTCTTAAATAAGAGCTGTGCAGCATTTTTTTTTCTTCTCCCCCTTTTTGACACTGATATGTTCTCTGGTTGTTATCACTGCAGGCAACACAACTTCTTCTTCTTCTTGTTTTGTTCTTCTATCTTTCAGACTCACACAATAGGATGTATTTTCCTTTGCACAGGCACCAACTACTAGCAGGGTGATAGTACAGAGACAGCGATCCCTCACCGACTGCCCACACACATACACACGCACACACAGCCAACTGTGTTGGATCAGTGTAAAAAGGACAAAAGCAGAAGCACTGCAGCCTGGTAATGAACCCAGGTCTCTGCTGCGCTGAGAGAGTGAGTTCCACTTCTTCTGCTTTGCTTGTTTTTCTTCTAAAATGTTGCAGGGAAAGAAAAAAAAAGCCAACCACCAGAACAACATCATTCATTTAGACTCCTGCCATCTTAAAAGTGTGGCTTCCCTGTTCGGCAACAACTCGGCCTGTCAGTGCATGCAATTCAACAGCTGTTAAGCTGGAAGTGGGATTTTACTTTTCAGGGTTTTTTATCTTTTCACTTGAAGAAATAGTTATAGTGTGAAAACCATAGGCACAAGACATCTGAATATACTTTATTTCAACAGGCAGTTTAATCCAGACACAGGCCCATTTTAAATGACTCAAGTTATCATTATCTGATATTTAATTTGCCTAATGATCTGAAACATTTAGGTGTGGAAAAAACCCCAGAAAAGATCTGCAAGTGGCCACACAACAGCATGTGCTGTACACTAAGAAGTTCACAGCAAAAAAAAGAAAAAAGTCTGTGCAGTGGTTTTCCGTGCAATAGTCCGGAAAAGTGGGCTACATGGTGGTCAGGCAGGGAGGAATTTATGACCCTCAAGGTTGAGGAGAGCAATAAAGCTTTGGCAGGGAAAATTGAGTGGAAACTGAGTGTGTGTTGTGTGTGTGCGCAAGAAGATGTCCTGTCATTGGCTTGTAGATGTGATGCAGTACATGTATGTTTCCGCTGAGCTGATAACGTCCACACAGACACATTCAGTGTGAGGAAAAAGTGGAAATGAAAGCAGGTCAGCTTATGCTCAATGTTCTGGACTGAATGGACTTTATGCAGTGTGAAATGACAGCGCAGGCTAAGCAACACTTCCTCACTCGGCTCTGCTGAAATAGTGACTGTAATTGTGATAAGGGCTGTTTATATAGGTCATGCTTTTTGCTGACTGATGTTTTATACTAAATATGTAAGCAATATGCTGCATATTTGCTGATTTAAAGTGTTTTCACCCCATTTGAGGCTTCCCTAAATGTGACCTGCCTGCATCATTAATGTTTTTGCTGTCCTGGCAAATCAAAGCTGAATGTATTAATTCACTGCCTTCTTTCAACTTTGATGATGCGAAAGGAATGTGCAGCCAGACAGGAAATTAATTTGCAGATGAAAGAAGGCCATGTTGAACAAAGTGATTCACTCATGAATGAATTGTCGATAATTATGAAGTCGCTTAAATATGTATATCAATCAAACCTCTGCTTTTTTTTGTAGAAGACACTATTGACCATGACAGAGACTGGAGACTCTCTGGTAAAGTACTTGACTTCTTCTCTGTTTCAACAGGAAACCTTTCATCAAAGTGAACAGAAGTGACATGTGAGGCACCACAAGGTTCAGTCCTGGAGCTTAATAGCTGCTTCTTTCTGATAGTTCGCATTGTGATGAGTTACCATAGCTACACAGATGACACTGCGCTCTATGTTATGTTACCAGGTGACTATGATCCCATCCAATCACTGAACAGATGCGTAGAGCAAGTCAATAACTTCCTTCAGATAAACAGAAGTTAAATATATTATCTTTGGACCTAAAGAGGAATGATCTAGAGTTGTAGATCTTCAGATATTACAGCTTCAGATATTACATATAGAAACTAGAGATCAGGTCTGAAATCTTTGTGTAGTGATGAACTCTGACCTAAACATTCAGAGCAACATAAAGACAGTTACAAAGTCGGTCTTCAATCACCTGCAGTATATTTCCAGGATTAGAGGACTTACGTCTCAGCAAAAGAGAGTTTCTAGAGAAACTCATCCATGTGTTTATCGGTGGTCACATTGATTACTGCAACAGCGTCTCACAGGTCTAAATAAAATCTTTTCTAAATAAAATCTTTTTGATGATGACACTTGACAAAATGTAATGTTTGTTGCTGGTTTCAGAATTGGTTACAGAATTATGTCCTCATGCTGCGAAGCATTTTGAACCACCCTGTTGCTGAAACGTGCTATTCTAATATTCTAATAAACTTTACTTGTAAGAGTCATTTCTTTATTGACAGCTTATTTTCGTCAAGAGTGAGCAGGCCTCCTTTTTTTATGCTCCAGGAAAGCTTTCGGTCACGCATCAGCCAAGTCTGCAACAGACAGAAATCTGTTGATGTCAGCTCTGGCTGTCAGCAGTAGAAACAGCAGTTGGTTTAACACAGGTACTTTCAGCCAAAGCCAAAGATTCAGCAACTAATTGAATTACCAGCAAGTCCTGCTTTGTGCACCTCAAAGTCATATTTAAATCGTTAAAGTAGCTTAATTGTCTCTAAAAAGCTGCCGGTAAGCTGCCTGTGGGACAGGCGCGAGGATGAAGACACCCTGAGGAGTCGAATGATCTCTAAATGTTCTTGGATCATTTACACACTGTCCACTTTGAATTTTGTTGGATATAAAAATAGTGTACGTCTCGTGCTATAAGAGGCTCAACCCACACACTCCAACTGTAAAAGATTAATCGTACAGCTGGAGGAAACTTTTCTACAACAAAGAGGTCATTGGCTAACACCCATTTCTTAGTTTGTGTTCTGTCTATCATACTATCATATCTAATAAATTAGAATATGCATCTATACGCAGGTCGCTTGTCAGGTTAAAAGTTTGGAAATAACATCACTGAAGCAGGTAATTATTAAACTTTACATGTAGCCCATGGAAGGGGTTTGGTGTAATATTCTCATTTTAAATGTCATATTTTCATTAGCTGTAAGTGGAAAATTGTCATAAACAACAGTAATATGGCTTTCACACACCCACTTGTGTGTAATTAGTCTAATTAATGCATTATTCCTTCCTGAACTAAATGGACTTTACCATTCTATCCTAATTTAATAAATTGGTCTGTATGCATGGATGCATGTTTCGGTGACAGAAAAAAGGCAGCAGAATTTCTTTACATTAGTTTGAGTGCTGAAAACGTTTATTTTTGTATTTTAAAATACTCCAGCAGTTATTAGGTTATGTGGAATAGTCTCAATTTTTCTGAATAAATCTCACTTGAAATACCACTGAAGATGGAACCAGACAGAGATGCTCTTCAGTGTTCAGAACTCCAGATTTCTGTGTAACAGGTTACATATTAATACTTGGATTAACTTTTATAGCTATTGAAATTTGACTTGCTTACAGCTGCTGGAAGCAATTTATTGCTGCACAATAAATTGTCCCAGAAATTAAATGATAATATTGTTGGTTTGAGGTCTTTTTCAAGTACTATACTGATAATATCACACTAATGCAAGTTTGGCAGTAAACTTACATTTTATTAAAAAAAAAATATATATAACAAATACACTTAAGAGTAACACCAAAAAAGGTTTTGAATAAAATAAAAATATATTTAAACAAATAAAATATACAAACAAATTATGAAGAAAGCAGAACCAAACAACTTAAACCATAAATGAAATGAATTGTGAATTCTCTGTAGATAAAATTGCTCTTTAAAAAATTATCAAATTAAATTAAATTGGAATGAAAATTAATATAAATGTGCCAATCCAATATGAATGTTTGTATCAGTTTAGATATTTAAAGATAAATCTCTATCAGAAATCAATGCCAATGTGCAGACAAAAAGCAGATCTATTCAGTCTAATTCTATGCTTTGAGCAATGTGATGCTTTATTTTTTTTTACATTATATCCTAATTGCCCTTTCTGAACCATTTGAGCAAAGGTTTGTAATGAAGCTATTGGGGTATTTTTAAATTAACAAATACATTTATAATTCAGTACATTTATGTCTGTGTTTAAAAAGAGAAATGTTTTAAGTCAGACCAGCAGTGTTTTTCTGTATTGGATCAGTATCAGTCAATACTAAGACTCAGGTATTGGTATCAGAAGTGAAAAAAGTGGATGGGTGTCCCTAAAGCTTTTTGATTTCATTTTAATTCATCATAACTGATTTACGCATTTAGAAGCTTCCAGTTCCCTCCATGTGGCCGTCTGGGCAGTGTTAATTAACAGGATGAACATCTATAACATCATTTTTAATTTATGTTTTCTTCTTTTTTTTTAAGAATCAAAGTTTAATGTCAGGTAAATAGATTTGGAGTGAGAGCCCAGAGGGAAGGGATCAGACCCAGTTCTGAAGCAGAAACAGAGGGACGGAGAGAATCTGGTCTACTTTTTTATATCAATCTACTTTGAGCCATTACTGGAGAACTGAGCACATTAATAATAAACACCGCTTCATCTTCTGCACCGCTTTCCTTTCGTTCCATTCCTCCCCCTCCTCCCCCCGCTCTCCCCCTCGCCACGCTTCACATCTCATTCTGATCAATGTCTTCTCCAGAGAACTTGGCTGAATTCAGATGAAATGCTCTGTGCTCTCCTCACAAATCACACCTGAAAGTTTCTACCTCTGTGCTCTCCCATCTTTCTCTTCCTCAGTCCAGGCTTGTCTCTCCACGCCACTCTCCTCCTCAATTTTTATCCGCGCACGTTTTTCCCCGGCTGCAGCTCCACTCTTTCTGTCATCCTTGAAGATAGCCGTATGAAACGGGAGGAAAGGCTGAAAGGCTGAGGGCTGACTGTGGTTATTCACCTGAACTGACCACCGCAATCATAACCGGGTTGGACGGTTTCTACCCCCTAACAAACATGCATTTGCAAACAGAGTGTGGCTCATCAGCCCATCCCAGGACACCAGCTCCGGCTGCGTGTCTCTGGGCGGTGGAACGGAGACAATGCAGCCTGGGAGGACGACCTCCTGAAGGCTCACGCTAGCAGAGGTCAGGCGATTCCTCAGACTTCAGAAACAAGAAATTCCATCTGACAGACCTCGCTTTGTATGGATATTTCATTTAAAGTAACCTTAACTTGATCATTTCAACACTAAAAATGGAGGAAACAACATCCTATAAAAGAAAGATTCTATAGAAGCTTTATAAAGCCATTGATGGCTAGGAATAGAGTTTGACTCAATCCCACTTCCAGTGTCTAAACCTATACACAAGAAGATCATGTGTCAATTAATTTAGTCATTGATTACTTATTAAATACTCAATAAATCTATTTGCTGACATAACATAGAGCAGAAATTAAGCCAAAACTGTATTCTCTCTGTAGATGCTTTTGAAATCAGCATTTAAATTCACATGCTCTCTTCTATGGCTAGCAGATCTGCACAATCCATTAGATGTTAATGTTAACAGCTCTCTATGAAGTTCAGGATGCGTATCGGCATGGTAACCAGTCTTTGAAACTCAGAGAAAAGTTATCCCAGGCCTTCTTTCCGGGCTGCAGCCGGTCAGGCGGATGCAGCCTGTGCGTGGCTAGCAGCAGATCTGGGTCATCACTCAGGTTCAAACGGTCTCAGACAAACCCTCAGGGAGAATTACCTGCTGCTGCTGGCTGAAAGGGCTGTTCTCACCGCGCTGCCATTCTCAGACGGGGATGCACATTCAATGCCAGCACTGACCGTTGTGCACTTTTGCAGTCATGCTGCTTTATGCTCCTAAAACAGTTTCCTTCACTTCCCAGTTATGCACTGACAAGCACTTAAAAAAAATCCACCTATTAACTGTGTGGTTCTCAATCAGGTGAAACGACAGGACGCTCTAATCCTGTTCACGTCGTCGCCTTGTTTACATATTCCCTGACAGTCGTGTGTGCAGCTATAGAGTAATCCGTCTGATTATCCTTCCCACTGGAAATGAAAGTCAGAGGAAATATGAATGATCTGTATGGGAAATAAATGAAGTGAAAGGCTACATGCTTCACACTTTATCTACTTCTCAGCCCTGATATACCCACTATGTTTTCTTGTTTATGTTTTCTTCTCTAGTTTGGGAAAAAATGCAACAGCACAAGGACAAATGAGTGTTTAATTTTATAATATAGATGTTTAAAATATGTATAAAATCCGCCAATAGAGCCGCTTTGCTTTTCAAACTTTTTATAGTTTTATTTGTTACTTTTTTATTATTGTTAAATGCAGTTTTCGTCCAAATTTATAGAGTGAGAAGAGCGTACATGAGCATGATTGACCCTGTAACCCCTCCTCCAGCCTCTGATTGGTTGTTTCTGATTGGGAGAATTGTACAACAGGAGGTGGCTGTTGGACCACAAGGAGGAGGCAGAGGAGATCGATTTTTTCACTCCATATCTGTCCCATGTTCTACTGTTAGGAAGAAATGACAGTTTTAATAAATATGTAAAACATATTTATTTTAATAAGAGCTAATAAGAGTTTAATAAGAGTATAAGAGTTAGTTTTGCTGTTTTACTGGAACAGCAAAACTTATTGGACAGACAGGAATTTAGTTCAAGCAACCAAGGGCAACAATCAAAATGAGCAACAGATGAAAAATCTTCCAAAATGTATGAAGCACGCAAAACTGACCATCACAGCCCCCTATTGGACAGGAGGGTGAAACTGTCAACCAGAATCAACACGTTACAAATGGAGTCACATTTATCTGAACCCAAACTTCAAATAATTATTCCCGTGTGAACGAATTCATGTTTTCTTTTTTTTTTTCATTTAAATGAAGTGATCCTTTTCATCTCCCGATTGCTCAATATATAAACTTTTTACCACATTGCAATGACATAAGGTCCACCCAAACTTAAAGTCAGTACCATGTGTATGTCAGCATGTTATTAGGTTAGGGAAACCGAGGTTATGACCTTTGTCAATATGGTAAAAGACACTTTGACATTTGCAGTCGGGAATCAAACCAGCGACCTCTATGGCTGCAGCAGAAGCACTTTGCCAGCTGAACCACAGCGCCCTGCAGGTACAAGCGCAGCTCCAAACAAACGTCAGCTCAAATAGAGAGCACAACCCCGCTTTTAAGGCTCGGTCGCACCGACACCCACAGGTGGAAAGTGCACTTACTCCATGCAGTTGACTAGATTATGAGAGTGCCACTCAGGAGGCAGAGCTGTCAGTCCAGTGAGAGCAGAGACCCCAGCAAAACAACCAAGCTGACAAGACTTTATTGTGTTTACCGGGACTGTTGGCATGAAAGCCTGTGAGATGTACAAAGTGACCTACCTTTTGTTTGTGGGCGGCTAGGTAGCCGTGCATTTTCTCCGGCTGCAGGAAGGAGGAGCCGACGCTCACAGCAAAGCGGACGTCCAGCATTCGCTCCTTCACGTCCATGAGGCTGAAGATGTTAACGTCACCCGGTGGGACGGAGAGCATCTCTGACAGGAAGTCCACCAGCAGCTCGTAGCGGCTACGCTGCTTCCCTCGGAGCTCCATGAACTCCCTGGCAGTGATGTCTGTAGAAAGCAGATGGGATGAATGCATTACTGGTCTCCATTATTTTTACACATGTTGTGTGTCATAGTAGTTTTTGTAAAAAATATATTTTTGCTACACAAACATCTGTATTTTATTAGCATTATATGAAGTAGAGCATTATTAAGTAGTGGTAGTATCAGCAGTAAATGGACAAAAATAGAAAATATAGTCAAGTCCTTCCTTCCTTCCTTCTTTCTTTCCATCCATCCTCTATACACCCTTATCCCCTAGTGGAGTCTGGGGGGTTGCTGGTGCCCATCTCCAGCTAACATTCAGGTCGAGAGGCAGGGTTCACCCTGGACAGGTCGCCAGTCTGTCACAGTAGTTAAGATTATTAACTAATAAAAATCTAAAAAACATTTGTTGCACATATGTTCTCGGCACATCCTAGTGAGTTCTATGTAGAACCATCTTTTTATAGTCTGGTGAAAAGCAGCTCTTTGTTCTACGGTGTGATTTGCTACTGAGAAATGATTGTTCCTGGAGGTGTGGACTCTGTTGAAGTTTTAAATATTACTTGATTGCTGATGTCATACACCAGTTCCATGTTAGGAAGCTTACCAGAAATTGCCTGCATCAAACAACAACCATCATCCATTGCAAAGAGAGAAGAGTCGATCTGAACGAGGCTGTTAATGTTAAATCAATATCTGGAGATGTGGCCAAAACAGACTGAACGGCTTCATTCACTTCCTCCACTGCCATTGCTAAAACTACAACATTAATAATAATAATAATAATAATAATAATAATAATAATAATAATAATAATAATAATAATAATCATAATAATAATAAATTATTTACATCTTAAAATCTCAAAAGGTTACAAAGGTCTAAGACCAAAACAAGAAAGCTCAATAAAAATAACTAAGTGAACCAAAAGTGTTCAGTGACTGGATTGTGGTGACCTCAGAGTGTCAGGGAGGGCATTTCTAGAATGTTTGAAGAATCTCAATCCTTGAAGAATCAAAATTAATGAGTTAATATAACATTTAATTTCCCTTTGGGATTAATAAAATATATTTGAATTTGAATTGTATAGACCTGGCCACCAGAATGGCCAGGTCTATACAATTACTGCCCAATGTTCTTAAAAAGCACAGAAAATCACACTCATTGTTCAGACGTCTCCTGTCTGTTCACTGATTGGCCTGGTTGAGATTCTACCAGAGAACCCCAGTTCAGAAAATCCATAATGATATTAATCAGCATAGATATTAATTGTGTTTGGTTAATTTTACCCATGATGCTCTGGGTCATAGTCCACTTCCTACTTTTTGAGTGGTCTCTGTTCTGCTCAAAAAGTAGGAAGGTCTCATTTAAACATTCAAACCAAAGTGAGTTCCATATAACTGCCATATAACTGAGTCCAAGGTTTTCAGGCGAACCAGAATTTGATGGCACATCACACCTCCGCATACCAACTGGACTTTCTAGACCAAAAATCTATAATTCTATTAAAGCGGACCAAACAGGGCTGGTGTGGATGCACCCTTAGCTCCAGCTTAAATAAAATAATAATAGCTCTCCTACTTGTTGTTCCATATCATGCAAATGCTGCTGTTTACTCTCCAGCAGCGGGATCAGGTGTGTTGTAAATGAAAACGAGGACGGCAGGATGATTAGGTCAGCAAGAGAAAAGAGAGCGTCAGAGTCGGAACATTAGGAGACAAGACTGGGAGCTCAGACCGGGCTCAGAACGGGCTCAGCCGATACAGCGAGAGGGATTGAGGCAAATGTCAGCTCCCATCAGTGGGTCCACAGGGAGAAACAAGGACATGGGCAGACAGAGACACAGTCAGGAGGGCTGGGGGAAGAAGGATTGTAACTCCTAATACAGAATGTCAGCCTTTGCACCTGGCTTTGATCCAACCTCACAACACACTCCTGCTTTCTCCTTCCCAGAGGCTTATTGGAGCCGCTGCAGAGTCTCTCTCCTGCCTGTGGGTTTAGCATTTACACATGCAGGTGGTGGGGGGGAAGAAATGAATATATCCTGTTTATCATTGTATACTGTTGTGAGACCTAGAGTGATTAAACAGTGTGGAGCTTGGAAAGATTATAACTAAAAGTAGGAAACTCAGCAGAAGCGTTTAAGGCTGGTATGATGGCCAAAGCGTGGCATCTGCAGCGTCTGCAGCATCTGCAGCACCTGTACGTGCAGCTCAAACAGGATGTGAAGCTGCATCTAATATATGGGCTAATTCTACATAGATTACATCTTAATCAGCATACTAACCACTAAATAGAACTTAAACGTTTTCCAGACACCACAGCTGAATTCCTGCCCAATGAAAGATGTGCTTGCTCAGATAAAACTTGCAACCTAACCGCTTCATTGTCATTGTGTTTTGTTTTCCTCCCCAACTGTCTGAGGAGGAAAAGCAGCAGGAAAACACTCACATTTTTATTCTAACAGACATGCAGTAGACTGCATAACTGCTTCGCCATCAGCTACTGTGTTGCGTGTTTACCTGCAGTATCAGGTGTCAATAAAAAGAGATCCACTCATACCAACGGAAAGGAGCTTCACAAAACAAAACATACCCATTACAGTGTTTGATGTTGCTGTGATGATGGCAACTAGCTGCCTGTTTTTAGCCAATCAGATTCATGGCAGACCTGGTATTTTACCTAGTCATACACATTTTGGTTTTTAGTATCAGTTTGGTTCAGCGTAAACCAAGAAGACCTGCAGCGGTGTGACCTTCGCAAGATTTACTTTGGAACTTTTTAGTTCACGTTGTTCTAGAATGACAGCAGCATTAAGTCGGACTTGTTCTTATTTTTTTTAAAGATTTTTATTCATATTTTCTGGTTGAGGCATTGCATGTTTGGTTTTTTTTTTCTGGTTTTGGATGCTGAGCAGAAAGAAGGGTTTTTGCTCATACTTTATAACTTTTGGATGGTTATTATGTGTAACTGTGGCAACGAGGTATTGTTTTAACAACTGAAATCAGCTGGTTAGCATCTCAAAAGCTCAGATAAAACCTGAACTTTGACACTAAATCTCTGGATGGATGCTGAGCAGGGAGAGGAAGAGCATGTTCAAATAATCTCTTCCACCAATCAAAATGCTCAAAGATCAAATGAAAAACAAAATAGTTTCTTTTTCAAATTTGATCTACAGAAATTTCAAAATTTAAATTAAAAGAACAACTTTATATTTTAATCACTTCAGATGATTGTGGTCAAGAATTTTAAGACATAACATAAACTCTCATACACCTAATTAGATTAGACCTATTTTTACATCAGGCAGATAAAGTTATCATTAAGCTTGTTTCTGACTCAAAATTGCCAATTTGTAGAATTCTATTTTTTTTATATAACATTACTTAAACCATGATTGCATGTCAGAAAGGAAAGCAATTATGCATTCCTTTGAATCATGCATTCCTTGATGCAGAAAATGCATTTTTAATTTGACTAATGTGATCAATTAAACAGTTCCACCATCTCCAACTGTGATGTTCTTCCCGTAGAATAATTCTGTCTTAGTGTCGACTTGTGTTAGACAAGTGGGAGAAGCAAACGAAGTGAATCTCACTTATTATTCTAATACAGATTGATTCCCTTCTTTCTTTAAGTTGAAGTAATAATGAATTTATTCTGGAGGGTGGAGAGATGTGAAAACAGACAAAAGAAGGATTCTATGGTATCTTATTCTGTTGCAGAAATCAACTTCACAAACTGCAGAGTGTGTAATATTGTTGCCTCTGCCTGCTGTACGCACTGAATGAACCGTGTGACTGTGGTTTTATATGAGCTCGGTTTGTCGGGTCTGGACATCTCAAGGACTTTTTGTTTACTGTATTTTACCTTTCTATCAATATTGGAAAAGCAAAAGAGAGAGAGAGAAAAAGAGGACGAGAGAGAAGAAGAAGAAATAGAGAGAGAGACTTAATCCCAGTCAGGCAGATTTAACTAGTGCTTTCTTTGAGCTTCCTTATTGCATTCCACATTTGTTCTTGAAATGGGATTTAGAATGTCAAGGAGGGTGTAAGTAATGCTATAAGTAGAATATTTTCATAATCCCCGGCACTGAAAATCAATGAGTGTTTACTCTAAAGCTCCACAAGGAAAAATAAAATCCTGGAAATGGCTACAGTTAAACATTATCTGTGCACGCACACGCACACACTTATGCACACAAATGCAAAAAAATAAAATAAAACAAATTCCGGAAGCTTTCTGTATCGCAGGATGCTTGAGGAGTCATTAGATCTACATTCTGCTTTCAAAGGGCAAGTTTACCATTTTCTTGAAATGATTAGAGACTGAACTGGAGGTTAACAGCGTTTGAGCGACTTCAGACAGAGTGAGCACAGAGGTGTCTGAAACCAGAGCATTTGGATGGGAAAATGTGAAAATCCAGCGATTTTGAAGAAAAACTCATCAGAATTGGTTAAGCTAAGTAAAAAATAGATACGTTATAGTACAAAACTACAGGGTGAAAATAGCGATATAAATTATATATTATTTTATGTATTTTATTTATTTTATTATTTTATATATAATTATTTTATTATATATTATTTTCCATGATGACCGCACGCACATATATATATATATATGTGCGTATATATATATATATATATAATTATTTATTTATTTTACTTATTTACTGATACATGATTTTGCACATGGGTTTTTTTCCCCTTTACTCAAAGTGGCAGTATGTAGCGTTTGCTAAAAAATGTTTTTTACATATTTGGTAAAACCGTCACTAAATTGTGAAAGTATAACACGAGACAGATAATCTGTGAAAAAATCAATTTCTCCACATCTTTGCTTTGACATGATTTCTAATCATGTTATTAACTTTGTGTTGTAATTTGCTATTTAAAAGTAGTTCAACTTTCATATCTGTCCACACAAATGAACCTATTGCTGCCATGTTTAGTTCCTAACAGGAGGTCATGGTTGCTCTGAAGACTTCTGATTGGCTGACAAGCTCTAGCTTTTCATTACACTGCCCCCTGTGGGTCTGGCACGTTTAAAGCAATCAATGAAATCTTTTCTGAAACAGATCCTGTATGTACAATATATCTTTAACGATGTGGCAGAAATATTTGGATTTATAAAGACATCCATCCATCCATCCATTTTCTTTGCACCCTTGTCCCTTAGAGGGGTCGGGAGGGTTGCTGGTGCCTATCTCCAGCTGACGTTCCGGGCGAGAGGCGGGGTACGCCCTGGACAGGTCGCCAGTCTGTCGCAGATTTATAAAGACATAAGAGGTCTGAATATGTGAACCTGCTTTCCCCCTTGCTGCCTCGGGTTTTTGAGAGCACGATTTTAAGCTCTTCCTCTTGTTTTGAGAACACGAAGAAATCCTTTTATCTGCTACTGCGAGGCCACTTCTCTGCTCTTGTCTTCCCAGAGCATCATCCACCCCTCTCCGTCATAGCCCCTCTCATAACGCTATCTCTGAAATCATATAAATCCTTCAGCCACGTCCTATTCCTCTAAAGCGAATTTAATTCCGAGCAGAGTGAGATGCGCTGTACATCAGGTAATGATGGATGCCGCTCGTCATGTGAGGGAAATGTGCAAGCTGAGCAAATCCACAACTAATTATTTCGCAAGCATAAGTAATGAAAAGAGGCTTTTCTGACAGCAGCAGAGATCCCATGAGTCAGGAGAGAGGAATTAATAATGGGAGTGGGGAAAAAGAAATCCTTAGATGTACTTTGAAACACTGCAAACGAGAAACGTAAACAACAATTAGCAGTGTTCTGAAACCTGAGAGGACTGTGCAAATAATGAGAAAATTCAACACTTTTTTTCCCAAATGGTAGTGTTGTAAGTCCACCAGTACCTGTTGCTGTTATGCAGAGGAACAGTGGATATGTTTAGAGTAGAGCTTAACAGTGGAAAATATGTGGATCTCAAAATGTGAGGAAAGCAAGCAAGTACATCTGGGAAGTATTCACATAGCTTCACTTTTCTTTTGCTATAGTATTAATCCAGATTGTGTTACATAAATCTCTTTCCTCAGAATTCAATTTTCTCTGAGCATTTTACATATTCTGTTCTCTTTACAATGATAACCTAAAGTCAAAGGTATCGCAATCAAGTCTTTTCAGAAGTAACCTGCTTTGTCAAGAGTTTGATCCTTTGTGGTGTAAATCCATCATTGAACGTAAAAACCAAAGAACACGGCCAACAGGTCAGGCATGCTGTGAACGTTTAAAGCAGAGCCAGACTATAACACCACACCCCAAGGTCTGAACATCTCATGCATCAGTGTTCAGTCCACCACCTGAAAATACGAGAGAATACGGTATCTCTGTAAAACTACCAAGATGTGGCAGGTTACCTGAAAGGTCGGCCCATCAGAGTCTCAATCAGATAAACAGCTCATAGCATAAAGCTGGCCTCTTGCTCCGGCTTCAACAAAACAATCTGTTGACAGCACAAATACTGACTGTGGTCTTCAAAAATATCCCAAAGGTGAGAAAAAAAGAATAGTAAAACATCCAGTTTGGTGTCTGACACAAGCATGTAAGACACACAGCAAACATTCTCTAAGCGCTTTGGTCAGATGAAATCAAAAGTGCCATTTTTGGCATGGATTTTTAATGCCAAAAAAACCTGTGTGGAACTCATATTACACATTACCATCCCAGTGGTGAAATGCTGTGGAAATGGTTTTACTTAACAGTAAAAGTGAAGTTTGTCAGACTTAATTAGAAGATGGATGGAGCTAACATTAGCCTGGAAGAAAAGCTGTTTAAGGCAAGAAAAGAAATGTGAAAGTGGAGCAAAGGTTGAGGACGACCCTGAAACAAATCTCACGATTTGGATCAGAATTCCTGAATGTTCCAGCTTCAGACCCAAACAATGAGAATGTAAGAGAGCTGTTTGTTTCTGACAACACAATCTCCATCCACAGCCAGTTTATTTACTATTAAATGTTGCTTTCATTCCATTTATTGCTTTCATTTATTTTCAAGTCCTGTCACCTTTTATATTGTTAAAATACTAATCATTTTCTGTCATCTTTTGTGGCATTTCATTCATTTCTGAAGGGGATGTCAAGACCCCCAAATTTTCATGTTCAGGATCCCGAGTGGGGTCCCAAACCCCCACTTTCATTCACTTCCTCCACTGATACAAACCACTGGTTTATATCAAAGCATATTTGTGAGTTAAAAACCAACTGCGACTCTCTTGCTTTATAAATCTAGTAGAAAATGAAAAACTTGCTGAGTCATTTCCAGCAAAAGGAGTTCCTCTCACCTGCGAGGCGAAGGGATGCAGAGTTGTAGATGGCTTCATCTCGCAGCTCCCTTAAGTATACGGTTACTGTGGAGACGGCGTCGGGCCAAATCCCATCAGACACGCGGACCTGGAACTGGTAGGTGCCGGGTGGGGTGTTCTCCTTGATGATAAGGAACCCGGTACGTTTGTTCAGGATGAAGTAACTAGGGGAAAACACAAATATGAAATCAAATCAATACACTGTCAGGGTTAAAAGAGAGCACATGCTGTTTGGTGCATCAAGTAGAGATGTGAAAAGCTCTCCATGTCAACCTGGCTTTAAGTGGAACAGGTAATTACCCCATTTCTTAAAACTATTAACAATGGTATTAACTTGGTCAAGTTTTGCAAGTCAAACTTTGGCCTGCCAAATGTCTAGCCTGTAGAATTAAAATGCAGTAATCACATAAAAGAACCTATTTGACAGATAATTTCCCAAATAAAACAAAATTAAAAAAGGAGGAGTAAACAGTGTGATATCATAGTGAAATCCATTATCCACGCATATGGATAAGAACAATGGCTGGTCTTTCAAAATTACTCCAAAGACTCATTAACAAGAGTAACAGAACCCAGAACAGGCATTAATTGTCCCAGTTCGCCTTTACCGGCTGTTAATTCAGTACATAGAAGTATAAAAATACTGTGGAACTCGACTAAAATTTTTAATCAAGATACTAATAGACAAAGATAATTGTTGTTTTTAATCTGTTATTTAGGTTCTTATATCATCACACTGGTGCAAAGTGTTATTCTACCCATTCAGTGTTCCAGTGTTTGATGAACACTCATGGAACATTCATGGAACCTCTTTAGAAATGTGGACTGTGGACGCTGACGTTAGCGTTGGGATGCTGCTGCTACATATTTAGCACCGAGATGATATTTAAGGCTTGAATAGCTTTGCTGATAGACTAACTGCATTTAAGACAATTTGAACACAACAGTAAACTTTTCCTGTGTCCCATCAGATCAGTAGACAAGCAGAAATGTTCCCCCAGTGGGACCAGAGCAGCAACTTTGTTGTCTCTTGTGCTAGATTTACTGGTGAACCAGAAACATCCGATTACCAAGGTTCCAGTCGGAACCTTTGAAAGTAAAAAGAAAATGATGTTATGTTAATTATATTAACATTTTTAATCATAATTAATGTGTTAAAGTCCTAGCCTTAGAAATCGACTTCTTGACGACATAAAAGAAGAATTACTAATTTATTATTGGAAGGTGTGTTTCTGATCATGTAAGCTTAAAATTAAAACAGAATTTCAAAAAAAAGATGTGTACATAGTAAGAAAGAAGAAAACATGGTAGCGGTAGTGTGGGCTTGATTTGCTACTTCTTGATGAAGCTTTTTACCTCTGAAAGGCTCGAAAAAGGTCAGTTGTGAAACAGGCTGGTACAATGAAAACCAAGACTCCAAGTAGAACCAAGTAAATTCTCCTATTTGACTGTAAAGAAGCTCTAAATATAATAATCAATATAAAGAAAAGTGTCAAATTTTCTCTATAGCGACTTAAAAGATGATGTTGTGGTGTGGAGCATGCGTGGGGTTAGTCTGACCTCAAAGGGGTCCACTGGACCACAGTAGAGCCTTGGAGTTACACTAACACTGTCATGTTTTCATAATAATCTGTATTCAGCATTTGATCAAGACAGAAACAAACTTGAAATCCTTTGTTCTGTTTTGGCTTTTCTCTCTTTAAGCATTTCATTTACTGCTGTCAGTCTACTCTTGAGGTTACGAAAAAAAGGAAGTGATGAATTAGGGAGAGCGAGTTTAAAAAGGGGGAAAAAAACTTCAACACTTACACATGTGATGAGGCAGTTTTACTTGATTCTTTCAATCAATGCTGCCCTTGTACAGTAATGAACTCATTCACTTTAATTACAGAGGAAATCTGAGGCAGAGCCTTGGAAAATCAAATAATACACTACGTGTAGCAACAAGAGCTGCATTTAATTCATTTACAGAACATTGTATAAAGTGTGCTTCACACCCTAGGTTCAGTAATTAGTACCAAAGTTGTTTTATTACTGGAGGATTACTTTATTTGATTCTTAAAAATTAGCTTCTCAGTGTTCTGAATGTTAGATTTGATTCCTCATTATAAAGTTAGTCGTTTCTCCTTTGGATAAAGGTATCCTATTTGCAAGAATCTGAACAGATGTTGAGTCATAACACAGCAAACAACGTCTCTATGCCCCAAACAAACACATTCAGTGCCCCTCAAATGTCTACAACCTTTAATTTTTTTTTATTTTTCACATTTATCACTAACTATTTTATTTTTACCACATGACCTGTTGTGATACTTTAGGTCTTCCATGTGAAGACGTTGGTTGCCTACATGTACCAGGGCAGCTTTGTTACACAAAATGCATATTTAGAGATGAAGCACTGATTGCTTAATTAGCTTTGTTGAATCTGTTGTCAAATGACATCCATTTTTCTCAATCAGGTCAAGTTTTTATTCTAATTTGATTTAGAGAAATTCCATATTCTGACTAAATTGATGACATTTTTGTGACAATTCCATTCATATTTAAAAAAGGTTTTAGGGAGAATAAATTGTTTTCTAACACAGTTTATTAATTAAATGTTACAAACTTGCAGATTTCTGTAAATTGAATAATAAACACTTTTAAGGGTAAGTACATGTGAATTGAACATTACATCTTCATTGTGTAAAATCCTCCGTCTCTTTCCTGTCCTGATGGAATCTCTCCTCCTGCTTTTCACTCATTGATCAGATTCTCAGGAAACTGATCCAGATGTGAGAACAAGTCGTGTATTTTGATGCTCATGTTTCTTCATAGTTCAGAGAGTTGACCTGATTGAGCAAAACCATTGCGATTTTTGGACTCAGCTCATCAGAATTGCCCTAAAACAATTGAAAAACCACAAACAGTTTCTTGGCTATTGAACAGTGTAATCCATAACCGCAGGTAAGGGCTTCAGTGGTCATAATGTTATGCCTCTTTGGCATATTGGTTAGATGTATTTTTGGCAGGATCTTAAATAAAGGTTAAATCACTTTTTTAATAAAACAGTAAGTTAAAACAATAAATAAATCTGTCCATGCTTGGATATCAGGTCTGTCCCAGCTCGTTATTTGTTCAAACAGAACAGATCAGAGCCTGGTGAAATGTGTGTGAATATCACAATGACAAAAATCCTGAGTGTTTAGATATGGCAACTAAAATATGGCAACTCTGATGTTTGTAGTAGGGTTTGGTGGTGCCAAAATCGTAAACGCCTTCGCAGCTCATAAATTTTTTATTTTATTTTTTTGTTTTATAGTCAACCATCCATTGCTGTTGCACTATTTTGGTTCAGAGCTCCAGAATAATGCAGGAACTTTGAGCTTGTGAACATCACCTCTTCTGCCATCTGGCTAGACAAGTGAGCCACACATGTGCTCTGATGTGAGAAGGACTGGCAGCCTGCTGGGAATCAGGAGACACACAATCAATGGCTCGTGTTGGGTTTTCTTCCTGGTTGTGTGACAACACACAAGACTGGCAAGTAAACAGAGATGTCTGAGGGAACGGATCAGATCGGTTCTGAAGCAGTCAGTCAGTATCTTACCAGCAGCAGGAATTATCTCCCAAGCATCACAGGCTGCAAAAATGTTGTGCACCATTGCATTTTGCTATTTGTGTTTGTCATGGACCCTAGGCCAAGTTGATTTTTAGGATAGACAACTATGGGCTTTACAATCTGCAAATGCAAAAGTAGTTGCAGTAATGTTTGAATAAAAGAAAACAAAAAAATAGGTAGCTTTGGATGTGGCTCTAGACCAGCTTTCAGGTGAACTTTTCTTTCTGTTTATTCAAACTAAAGTCTATTTTTAACATAAGCATTTAACTGCCAGAGCTTGTCAATGAATTAAGAAGCAGCATCTCGTGGAAAACACATTAAAATGAGAAATTACCATCACAATCTGCAGCCACATTGTTTCTGATCTGATGCTGTATGTAAAAAATATATATATTTTAAATGAATTAAAAGTAAAAAAAATTAAGAGCATCCACATTAAATTTTATTTGCCTGATTGTCATTTGTTGCAACAGCACAGAGTATGTTGCACTGAGATGTCAACAACTCACTTTTGCTTTCTTTTATAATCTGTGATCAACTGGCAGCCTGGGGATGAAAGTTCAGAGCTCTATTCATAGTCCACTGGTTCCCCCAAAGCCCAGATAAGTGTTACATTAGCTCTAATGTCTCCACTGATAAAACATTCTTCGTCAACGCAGACAGAGGGTTTGCACAGCGTAGAATTAAACTGGATGAGCTTATCATAGAGTCATTTCTGCAACATTTAAATAGCGCTTCTGCACATTGCATAGCATCAACAGTATGTGTGGCACTTAGAACTTACAGTTATTAAAATGTATCCAAAATATGAACTTACTTGGATTGGATGGTTATACAACATTTTCTATATTAAGCTGATCATAGACAGCAATTCAGTTATGAATTTTACATTCAAATGAAAGGCAGATATGTTTTGGGTTCTTAGAGGTTGACCGACAAACAACTAGGCACTAATACTAATGGTATTTCAGTTCAAAGAAAAGGACAAATTCACTTTCAGCAAACGCAGATCTTTCCATGTTTTCATTATGACATCCTTTCTTTCATTTTATATACAAAAGAAAACAGTACAAAATTAACACATAAAACAGAACGCACTTATCTGCTCATTCTGTTTTACCTTGGCATGTGTCCTTCAAAGACGTAGGTCTTATTATCCCAGTCATCAGGGTCAGGAGCATAGACCTTTCCAAGAACTGTTGTTGGCATGCGGCCTGAAAAGAGAGGCATAAATTAGCTGCTCTATACCTGTGCTGATGATGCAATGTATACTTTTTGGTACCAATATTGCTGTTTGCCCATAATTTAAATGTCAGATGCATATTTTATGCTTCTTTGAACTTAGACCTCGAAATTCTGTCTAGGGTCGACACTTTCTGACTCAACGAGACTTCAACAGTAACTGGCTGGACTGTCTTTCATTCACAACTTTTCACTCACTGTGGATTTTAAGCTGAAAAGGGCTGACTTATATTCCATCTATAATCAGGGTGGATTGAGTGGCATAAAAATATATTTGATTTGTGGTGCGTATGTGCAAAATTGGATATTTATTGTACCTGTTGTTCTTGTAAAGTGCCTTTTGCTGGGAATTTGTCAAAAATAAAGCAATTAAAAACAAAACAAAAAACAAAGAAAGGACTGGATGCAAATGCTTCAAGTTTCATTCATTATTTTTCCCAGCATGCATGATTGAGATTGATTTGCCCAGAAAAATGATAATACAGATATAAAAGCCAGGTCAGAATGCATAATAATTATAATCAAGAAGAAAGAACTAAAGGTCGTGAAAATGATTGAGAGTTTATCCTTCAAGTATAAAGGCAGACCTTAAAATGATGAAATTTTAAGGTTGCAGTTTGTCTTTGACAGGAGTTGTGAATGTGAAAGTTATACACGACTGAATAAAGTTGTTGTCATTCTTGGCCACTGACAGCAAGTATTTCAGACAAAACTAAAGTTCTCCCTGCTGTAAGAGGTGCAAAACTATTCTTCTAACACAGTCGAAAAACGTTTGAGAACCATGAATCTTCTTCCTTCTGTTGTTGCACTACTTTAAAATTCTAGTAGTAAATGCACTAAAGTTTGTGATGTAGTGTGAGAAGCTGTGAAAACTGTCAAGCTGTGTCCTTTTCCAAGGCGGCCTGTGTTAAACACAAACCAGGCTGAGGCTCATAACATCCATTCATCTCCTCACCTCTGTGGCTGTTGATGGATATCTGCTTCTCTCCTGCCACGTGAGCGTGATCATTCTGGTCACCAATGGTCACAGTCAGGGTGCTGGTCACCGTTTTGGCCGGGTGACCACTGTCACTCATGATGATGGGCAGGAGAAACTCCTTCTGGCGCTCGCGGTCGAACGTCCTGAGGGCCGTCAGCGTGGACGTGCCGTTCAGGTTGTCCTGGAGGTAGAAGTCGTTGCTGTAGCGATACTCCGGTGGGACGGTGAAGTGAAAGGGCGGCCCGTTCTCCGGAGAGTCCCGGTCTACGGCTCGGAGGAGAGCCGAGGTTTGGTTCAATCTCACTATCTGAACGAGAAAGAAGAGTTTGAGGAGTTTGTTGATTTTTCAGAACCACCGACAAAAGGTGTTATATTTAATGATAGTAATAATTTAAAGAAAAGGTAACTATTTTTGTAAACTGCAAACAATTAAAGTTTCTGGTTGTGAACTGATCATTTTACACTTGAGTTAATTATGTGTTTATACCAAAATTACATGTTGTTTTTGTTGTTTGAGTATTATTTAATTTCTAAAATAATTGTTTCAGTGGTATAACAAAGTGACATGTGGACCGCTGTAAGGATAGCGGAAACATTGATGCAGCTAAATGTGGATCGTATCTAAACTAAACTAAACTAAAGTAAACTAAAGCATTACACCTAATAATCCATAGAGTCCATTTACCTGTGGACCATCCACATTCTCAAAGACGACAGGAGAGTAGGCAGCCTCAAACTCTGGTCCGTTATCGTTAACATCCAACAGGGGCAGCTGAACTGTGGCGCTGCCTGTCAAAGCAGGCATCCCGTGATCTGTTGCTATGACAACCAAGTGATGCTGAGCTGTTTTTTCTCGGTCCAGAGGCCGGGCCACCGAGAGTAGGCCGGACTGGTCAATGGTGAACAGGCCCTCAGGGTCCGAGTCTTCTGACAGACTGTAGGTGATTTCACGGTTCTGGCCCGAGTCCGAGTCACTGGCCACCATACGGGCCACGCTGGTTCCCACACTGATGTCCTCTGGTAACGGGGCAAGGGACAGGAAGTGTGGAATGAAGACAGGAGTGTGATCATTGTAGTCCTCCACCTCGACCACGCAGTGCAGAAAGCTGGAGAAGTCCAGATCCTCCACCTGGAAGAGAGACGCACAGTGTCACATTTCATAAGGACAAAAAAAAAACACAGACTATGACAGGCAAACAGAATTTTTCCAGCTTTCCTTTTCACTGAAATGCCATTCAGTATGTACAAGTATAAAAATATTAGTGGTGGGACTTGATTAAAACAGAGAAAAACAAGAATCCAAACCGATATCAAACCTCAGCCTTATGACAATAAACAGAAAGCAACAGAGAAATGTTTCACAGGCAGATTTTAAGAACCTTCAGCGTGAGGTTGAACTTCTGTTCGCTGTGTCGCTCGTAGTCCAAGCGCTTCTTCAGCCTCAGGACTCCACGCTGTTCCTGCTTGTGACTGACCATGTAGAACTTCTGCTCTTGATCCCCGGCCACAACGCTGAAGGTCAGCTGAGCGTTTTCTCCAGTGTCTCTGTCCTCTGCAGCCAGCTCAAGAACCTTACAACAAAAAAGGGCATTGTGAAAACAAAGCAGGTTCTGTGCAGGATTGGAAATGGCTGGAATTTATAGAAGTTCTGTCATTTTTCAAAATTCACAGTGTTCTGCAGCATGTCAGAGCACCAACCGTACAGGTTACCATCCTGAAGAGCTTAGGGAAGAAGGCTAGATACATTTAAAAGAATGATATTGATATAATTTTGGGCTTTTATAATTAATTTGAACAATTCTTCTTTTGGGATGATGACACAATGTTGTCAGTGGACATTTTGTGAAAGTTTCAATTAGTGTGGATTTTGTTTAATCTACATAACAATGAAATTAAATATATATAAATAAAAGCTATGAGTTACACCAATATGTTGCCAAGTGTTCCTTAGTAAGGTGCAGGATGACAAAAACAAAACAGGCATTTCATCAAGTTTCTGGCTCAGTGGAGTTCATGTCATTTGGTTGATTTCCTGGAACAAACATGTTTGTCTGATTCTTTATGTGACTGGTGTCCTAATTAGGTTTGTCTAGAGCAGTGTTTTGTGTTTGAAGGGCCGTGATTGATGCCATGGAGTCACCGCCAAACAGTTATCTCAAAAAGAAACAATAAATATTTCTTAACATCACTTTAGTACCACAAAATATGACAATAAATCTTAAAGTCCATATTGACCAGTCTTCATGGATGCAGGTTTAACATGAAGATGGACTGAGAGGGAACCAATCAGGATCCAAATTCAACACTATCAAACAAGACTGGAGATTACAGCTGGCCACACAGACAGAGGAGGAAAAGAGAGGAGGTATTTGACCACAGCGACAGGAAGAACCACTTTCAAACACTTTAGGCCCCCTAACTGTCAAACATGGTAATGATAGGAACATGCTTCCAGTATTACCAATGAAGACGTAGGACTATGCCTTCCTCACCTTTAATTTGTTTCTCAAGTTTATTGTTTAATTTTACCAACTGAAAAGGCATAGGTAAAAGAACAACAATCTTATGGCTTTTAATACTGATGACAAAAGCTAAAAACATTTGAATGCCACTACATATCCACGACTCGCAAACAACCTGCTAAAGATATACCAACATTCAATGGAGTACCTACTGACTACAACTCACCACAATTACTCTAAATGACATTATTAAATTATATATCCAGCCTCTGAAATAGCCAACCTTATCCAAAAATCCAAGCCTTCCGCATGTTCAGTAGATCCTTTCCCAACAGTTCTTGTAAAACAATGCTTTGTTCCCTTCTGTTTCTGCCATCATTAACTCCTCTCTTTCATCTGGAATTGTTCTTACTACCTTCAAAACTGCAGCTGTTTCTGCTATCCTTAACAAACCTGGATTGGATCCAAACCATTTCAATAATCTCTGCCCTATTTCTAACCTTCCTTTCATCTCCAAAATTCTAGAACAAACATTTGCCTCTCAACTCCATCACCATGTAACCAAGAGCAGTCTGGTATGAACATTTCCAGTCCGGTTTTTGCCCTGGTCATAGCACAGAATCTGCTCTCCTCAGAATCACTAACACTCTCCTCATGGCATCAAATTCAGG
Organism: Micropoecilia bifurca; assembly: GCA_903067075.1. Classification (NCBI taxonomy): domain Eukaryota; kingdom Metazoa; phylum Chordata; class Actinopteri; order Cyprinodontiformes; family Poeciliidae; genus Micropoecilia; species Micropoecilia bifurca. The sequence continues at coordinate 53,713 of CAEGAF010119773.1, forward strand.
TTTACTTTCTCTCCTCGTTCTCCTTGATCTCAGTGCAGCTTTCAATATCATCTCTCACAAAGTCCTGCTCCACAGACTCTTCCATAGGTATCGCACACACACACCCCTAGCTTGGTTTCAGTCATATCTCTCTTGCCGCACTCAGTTCATCCAACTTAAATTATTCAAATCCCATCAATCCTCAGTGGCTTCAGGTGTGTCCCAGGGCTCCGTCCTGGGACTCCTCCTTTTCATCATCTATTTTTTCCCCGTTGGCAATACCTTTCATAAATTTAACATCCACTTCCACTGTTTTGCCAATGACACCCAGCTCTTTTTATCCACTGCCCCAGATTTCCCCCTCCCTTTATTCTACCTCACTTCTTGTTTAGATTAAATAAAATCCTGGATTGTATCAAATGGCTTCAAATTACAGAGTTATAAAACAGAGTTTCTACTCATTGGCATTAAATCCACTCCATCTAAAGTCAACAACTTTTCCCTGACAATTGACAGTTCTCTGGTCTCGCCAACCCAAGTTGAGAGTCTGGGTGTCATTCTTGACAGTACTCTCTCTTGTCACTCTCATATTAATAATATTATTCAGTCTGCATACGTCCACCTCCGTGATATTAACCGAATTCGTCCGTCACTCTCCCTCCACTCTGCTTCCGTCTTGGTCTATAATCTGGTCATTTCTCGAATGTATTGTTGTAATTCTCTCCTGGTTGGTCTGCCTCATAAATCTCTCTGTAAACTTCAACTGGTTCAAAACTCTGCTGCTCACATCATTACCAAAACGGCCTGATTTCACCACATCACTCCAATTCTACAACAACTTCACTGGCTTCCTGTTTCAGTCAGAATTCAATTTAAATTTCTGTTGTTTACATTCTAGGCAATCCACAACCTTGTGCCTCCTTATCTGTCTTATCTTCTGCACATCACCACCCGTTTACATTCCCTTCGTTCTTCCTCTTCCGTGGGAAAAATAATCTTCTCTTACTCTGCTCCCCAACTCTGGACCACTCTTCCCCCTGACATCCGTAATATTGACTCTCTTCTGATCTTCAAAGCACAACTCAAAACTCATCTGTTCAACTAGTTAGCCTACTTACTTAAACTGTGTAGTTATTTTGTGGTTTTGTCTCTTTGTAGCCATTTCTTTTCTGTTTAATTTGTGTTTTTATTTTGCAAAGTGTCCTTGGGAATTTGGAAAGGTACTGACAAATTAAATGCATTATTATTATTATCAAACATTTTAAAGAACCCTCATGACTTTACTCTTCAATAACTGGAAGCATGAACGTTACAAAGTACACATCTCAAGAGGGATAAAAGCTCACTTTAAGCCTACAGAAACTCCACAAAGCCCTGATGAGCCTCTCTTCAGTATCGCCGTTTTGATCAAATGAACAATTACTGATCCTGAACTCTGACTTTGTTGTAAAGCTGACTAATGACTCAGCAGAAGTGCTGAGTGCCACCGCGTTATCCACCTTTCCTCTGCTGCAGGACAAGTTCCTATTTAAACAAAGGAATTTGTGCAGATTAAAAAACAAATTAGTTCCACTTAAGTTATCAACAACTACCAGCTGGCATGTTTAGGAAATGACTTTGGTTCAGTGCCAAAATTCTGATACATCTGAGCATTTTTGAGTCATTAAAAGCTGCAAACAGGTGCAGAAAGTAGATGGTCTAGACTTTCATATCCTGGTGAAACATTTAAACCCCTCGAGGTTTAATGTATACGAGCAAAAACAATCAGGTGTGAAATCTACATTTGCATTTATTCCTACTAAGAGTGAGAGCATGCTTTGAGTAAAATAAGCTACATTTCATGCGTTAAAGCCAGTTTTAACCCACCTGTGCGTTGGGCTCCGAGTTTTCAGAGATTCTTGCCTGACAAGAATGATCGATGAACCTTGGAGCGTGGTCATTGACGTCCGTAATCAGAACAGTTGCAGTTCCAGTTCCCGTCATCCCTCCTCCGTCTCTGGCCTCGACGAGGAGGAGGTAGGACTCCACCTGCTCCCTGTCCAGACCACCCAAGCCCACGGTGATGGTTCCCGTGGTGGGGTTGATGGTGAACATGTCTGAGATGGTGGGCACTCCTCCCACTTTAGCGTTTGTGGCGTCTAAGATGCCCACGATCCTGTAGGAGAGCACAGCGTTCTGTCCCACTGCCGAATCGTCCAGGTCAGTGGCAGTCATCTCCATGACGGACGTCCCGATCGCAGAGTTCTCTGCTACATCTCCATGGCAGCTGAGGGCGCATGGGAATACGGGAGCGTTGTCGTTGATGTCCCACACGTTGATGATAACGTCCGTAAAGCCCGTCAGGCCTTCGCCGCCCTCATCTGTTGCCAGGACGACGAAGCGCCAGACGGCACGTTCCTCGCGGTCCAGCGTCCTCTGGGCGTATATTTTGCCAGTGACCTCATCGATTATGAATTCGCTCTCAGCGCCCTGGCCATGGAGGGAGTACCGCAGGGCCTCCTGGTCGGCATCCTTATCTGGGTCAGATGCTGTTACCTAGAACGTCACCAGTACAGGGAGAACATAATCAGAACTGTTTTTTTTTAATGCCAGACGGCTGCTGAAATATTGCTGAGGTGAAGAGATCTCATGAGGAAAGATGTTCAAATGTTGTTCTGTGGAGTTAAGCATTCTACCAAGAAAATCCCTCCCCAAAAATATCAAGCTTAGGATCTGAAATAAGGGTGGAAAATGTTTTGATTTATATTACAGCAATGTAGAACTAGAAAAAGTAGAATTGTTCCATATGTAGCGGAAAACAGAAGTATTCTCACACTGAATAAAACAACACATACACCCTTTTTTTCTCACTGTCTCTTGTTTTAGGTCAGTTGGAATGATCAAAATTACTTCTACTTGATAAATGTCACAACAGTGACAGAAAAAATGTCAGAGATTTAATTATTAGAGTCTTCTAGATCAAAGTTTTACTGTCTCTTTAAACAACGAGAGAAACTCCAGATTATATCATGGCTTTGAAAGTCTCTGATAGGTTGACTGACATGTTCAAGTTAATCTTTATTCTGTGTATGTAAACGTCTGGTTTGTACTACATCTTCACATTCTTAAAGAAATGTTCTTACACCATTGTTATCTTCCATTAACATCCAGGCCTTTATGCATTCCTGAGTAGACTAGAAGACCATGTTATTCTCTGACTATTCCAAAATGTAGATTCTTCCTCTACATGAGATCTTGTAATTTCTATCATGTACCCTGGGGGTGACCTGCTTTGATGGCATGAGATGTTTTCACTACCAAAATGCAAACACCACATCTGGAATTAACTCTGAAGCAAGTATATAATGGAGGAATTGTGACCTTAAAAATTAAAAAAAAATTTATATATATGTATATATATATATATCGCTTTTAGCTATTTGCATGCCTGTACTGTATATATATACACACACACAGAGCACAAAGCTAAGGCTGAAGGAAATGACATTCTAGGGAATGCTTTCTTTAGCTTAGATAAAGGCTAAGAAAAAGAACTACAAACTGTTGTTAGATGCCATTTTGCTCTGTTAGCCCATAAGGATAGCATGAACCATGAACCAGCGCTGTGTATTAGTCTTAATAAATAGAATTAATGAATTCAACTCACTGATTCTTCTATAGATATTACGATATGAATATCAAGCCGTATCACATATCCCCAGTACCTGCAGGACAAAGACAGGCGAACCATCCAGCTCCTCGGTCACACTGCCGTAATACTCGTTCACTGTGAACACAGGCGACTCGTCGTTCTTGTTCACTACGTTCACCGTCACCGTCGTGTAATCCTCCCACTTCCCGTCTGAAGCCAGGACATGCAGCTTGTATCTGAGGAAAAGTTTCAAATTTCAGAAACTACAGAAATTTCTGAAGCCTTGAGAGTCACATTTTAATGTAGCAACTATGTTCAGAAGATCAGCAAAAGAAACCTTGTTTAGTCAGTTTTCCTGTGGCAAAACTAGAAAATCTAGTCATGTATATATTTACTCATTAGTCAAAACTCTATCTTTATCTGATAATTTTGTTATTTTAAGAGACAGTATTATGTGCCTGGGAAACCCTCAGGCACATAATTTCATTTTATTTCAAAATTGAATAAGTTAGTTTTCTTTCAGTTGTCAATGCAACATATTGCAAATCTGATTTAAAGAAATTTGACTTTGTTATATAGCACCTTGAAATTGGGGACCTGTGTGTTTAAGAAACGTGCTCTTTCTGAAACTCCACCTTCAGGAAGTCATCAGTACATCACTACTACATCACTCATCAACCCTTTAACAATGTTTTTACCAGCGCTGCACTGAGAAGTGGCTGGTATGACGGGTTCAGCAGAAGCTGTGAGTTTGGATGGACGGCCATGTGTTGAGGTTCACAGAAGTCTTCTTTCTATTTTCTTCGCAAAGCTTGGGATGTTGTTTTATATCTCAACTCTGCTCTAAATGTCTTGATCTGTCTTTGTTCCTTGGTCTTACTGGTGCTGATTGTTCAGGTATCAAGACTAAACAGACCTGAATACAGATGGATGCCATATTCACTGATGTATAACTAATAAAACATTTGAAAACCAGGCATCACTTTTCTTTCACTTTCCTATTACGGATTGCTTTGAGTTGGTATAGCAAATAAAACCCATTTTTATAACATAAATGGACTGAATTTATATAACACCTTTCCATTCACATTGAACACTTAAAGTACTTTACACTACAGATGTGAACACCTGTTTGCACCTATATACAGATCAGTCTGCATTCTACAACCTTAGGATTGTAAAAGGACCTGGAAGGTTTAAGTTGTGAGAATTTACTCACCCTTCCAATAAAAATCTGTTTTCTGTTCTGACTTAAACACATGCATCTTTCACATCAGACTCTCCCACACATTTATTAAGTCTTAACTCTGCAACTGAATTGGAGTCTTGGATGATGTTGGTAAATGAAAGATTTAAAAGTAGTGATATACTTTGGGATTGGGAATTTAATGGACTTTTTTATTTCAGTGTAGGAATTGATAAATAACTCAACTAATGACTGAGTTAGTTATCAATTAAACGATTTCTTATTCTGATGATTAATCAAAGAAACAAATTGGCATATTCAGCAGATTTTTAATTTAAGGGTTTTTTAAACAATATCATAGATGCAAATAGAGAATAAGATTTCTTTTTAAAAAAGAAAATTAACATTTTATTGCCTAAATGCAATTTTTTTAGAGACATCATATTACATATTACATTTAATCTATTACTGACATAGTTCACAAATATTTTAGTTATTGATTAATCTGTTGATTTTTTCGAAGATTAATCAATTAATTTGATAAAAAAATGATTGTTTTAAATGTAAGCCTTTTTCAAACCATACTAGAAATATATTAAAAAATGCAAATTAAAAAAACAAATTTTATTCATTTCTAAATAAGGAAATGAACAAGTAGTAAGTACTATTAGCAATTATTGATTAATTCAATGATTGGTTGATTAATTCAAACAATGGTTTTGGCTCTATTGCAGTGACTGCGATTCTCCAAAAGACTTGCTTGGAGAATCAGATCACACATGCTTGCTCAGTCAACACGAAACAAAAATGTCTGAGATGTGCACTTGAAGTAAAATCAGAGGAAGAAGAAAAAAAGCCTCAGATTACAGATTTCCATCAGCACCAGCTGCATTTTCAACAGGCAGCTCATTTAAGTCAAGCTGTTTACTTTCTGTATTGATTTCACTGTTAAGCAGCTATGATAATGAAGCTGTTACCCACCATGTGCACAATAATGACAAATTGCTTCAAACTTTTATCTACCATTGCATGACTTAAGGTGGAAGCTTTTGGCGAACTGACTGTAGAGTCAGCCTTAGTGCAGAAACTCCTGGCAAAAATAATTACAAAGAACACAAAAGATTGCACAGTTCAGTGGAAGGAGTGTGTCAGGAAACACCAGTGGGAGCTCTGTGAAGACACCTATAAGGAATGAGACTTCATTTTAATCCCTTCAGGAACACATGCTGTCAATGAATGAGTTCAATGATCAGAAAGATATGGGAAAAGTTGAAATGAAGAAATGGTGGCATCAGAATAAGTTTCTGTGGCTGCAATGAAATAATCTCTCTCCTTACTGCTGCTTCATATCAGAATTTAAGACATTAGATATCATATAGTCCATATATATTTGTAAGCAGGCATAAGAAAGACTTTGGATGTTAGCCAGTGCAGTAGCTAATTGTAACTCTGTGTGTTAATGTACATTAAGGCATATTTGTTGTTTGAACTATTAAAATAGGCAGTAAGCATTTTTAGAGGAAATCTCAAGTATTCATGAATTTTGGCTCTTCATGGGCGTCTGTAGTCCCTAACCCCTCCGAATACTGGGGGTCCTTACATACTGGTACATAGGTAAAAAAATTTAAATAAATAAAAATGTTGGCTTCTCATACACACTGGATACTCTTGGTAACCAACCAAGCAACAGCTCAGGCTACTAAAGAGACTGGAAGCAGTAGAAGAAATAGCTAACTTCCTGAAAACACTAAATATAAATGATAATGGCCTCCAAAAACTCAAGGAAGAGTTATATCTCTCTTCAAATTTCACAATATTTTATTGTGCGCACGAGAAAATATCAAGAAACCGAAACCAACTTTTTATGTCCCCACAGGGAACTCTGTACTTTTCAGTTACCTGAGGTTTATTTTGGATTTTTAATGACTAAGAGAGAAATACCCTGCTGGTCCTGGAATATGTACACACACACACACACACACACACACACACACACACACACACACACACACACACACACACACACACACACACACACAAACACAAAGAAAAAAATCTGTCAACAAAAAAGATGCCTGTTGAAACAAATCTAAAACAACATAGAAACTCAATAGAAAAGTCAGAAAAGTTCAACAAAATTTTAAAAACTAACTGAATCATCTCCAATTTTAACTTTTGCAGCTCAGCGCTTAATGAACAGAAGAAGAGAAAAATGAAGTGTTGTGTGGTGGATGTGCTGTGACAGGAGTTTTACCTTTTGTTCTGTTCATAGTCCAGAGGCTGAGCGATGAAGATGGTTCCCACCTCTGGCTCCACGTCAAACACGCCTCCTGTGTTTCCTGACGTGATCTGGTAACGCAGCTTCGCATTCCCACCTGCACCAAGAAAAAGGAGCATGCTATAAAACCTGCCATATAATACTCACAGGGTTTCTGCAAGTTCCATTTCTGAGTGAAACACAACACTTTTTCAGATCATTATGAATGAAATTTAAAACCTATACATCCACACAAATATATGAACTTTGTCCAGCCAACTGGTGATAAATATACACTTACCCACAATAAGACACGAAAAAACTAGCTAGCTGGCATAGGTATATATAAGTTAGCAGTAGCCTCAACAGCCTTGAGTCGCAGAAAACAATGCTAAATTTTAATTTTAAACACATGAATTTCAGCCTTTTTAAGGATGTGGACACTCTGTACCTATAGTAAGTCATAATTTCAACAACAAAAAAAGAAAGCAATACAAATACCTGCTTTCTACATTAAATAAAAAAAGAAGAAAGAAAAAAATAGTTTCTCAAAAATAAATCTATAATCCCTAGAATTCACTATACAATCTCTTCATGATTATACCTGAAATAAGCATCTTTGGTCATCTATTAGTGGCTGATCAATGAAATGCTCTCCTAAATAAAACTCCTGGTGAAGCCATGGTCTGCATCTCAATCCTCCACCCTGGATGTTAATGTGAAAGGGAAAGATGAGGCCTCTAAAGGCTAGATGAGATTCAGCGCTTATTAAGGAGATGAAAGTCAAGGAAGGAGGGAGCAGAATGCTCTAATCCAGATCGTTTTGTACTGTCTGTGTTTTCATTCTAAATGAGACATTAGGGAATACATAGAATTGTATTCCGTTGATTCATCCTCATTGTCTTTTTTTGCACTTGTATAAATCCCTTAAGCACTTAGAAAATGCTGAAATCCAAAAGGAGGAAAAAAAGCAGAACCGTATAGGGAATAATACAGCAGTTAAAATAAACAAACAACTTCAGAGAAAATTAACGTTTTTTTCCCCCCCAAATGTAGCAATTTTGAAGTTATATCTCCTCTCTGGGTGAGGGGCTTTACTGACCCCAGAGTGCCAATAAAGATGAAGTCTGGTGCTGCATTCATCCCTTTCTGGTTACATTCATCATGTTGCACTTATGCAATATGAATTTTACTGCAAGTTATAGTGATGTATTTTATTCACGTTGACTTTTTCTTTTTACTTTAAGAGAACTCAGATCAAACTGTTATTAATCATTGACTCCAATGCTAGTGTTTCTGCTCTGTCCTCTCAGACCCTCAGTCGGTCGTGGCAGATGGCCGTCCACGTTGAGTCAGGTTCTGCTGGAGTTTTCTTCTTGATAACAGTCCATTTTTCCTGTCTACTGTCATCACATTCATGCCCAGTGTGAGGAACTGCTACAAAAGTGAGGATTTCATGTGATCAAATGTCTGTTACCACATCTTTGCACATGAAGAGGGAAGGATTTCTGCAAGGTCAATGACTCTGTAGCCTCTGGATCAATATGGAATGTATGTAACTGAAGGTTTTTATATGATTAGATTGAACTGACTAGAAGTTTCTGCATTTAAACTGAATGTTTATCTTGTAAGGTGCCATGAGACATTAAATCAGTGCTATGTAAAGCACATTCATTGTACTTTCATTTATGTGTTCTATTGCTTAAAATAATGTGTTAGCCAGGTCCGAGCTCAAAGAAAATTTAAAAGGTCTGATTGGTTCATCTCTGAATAAATTATTTAGAAAAGACTGGGATTAAGTTCTATTTATAGATAAGATGCACATACAGCATAAGAAACCTACTGCAAGCAAATCCTAAATAAATAAAAGTTGAAAAAATAAAGACAAAACATGGCAGTGTTATGCCCCTTCAAGGTCTTTTGCCTCGGGCTGCAAAATAACCAAGCCCTCCTCTTCACCAGTCTGTCTACAACATCGTCTCATTTGTCCTAACAACCAAAGTACTGAGTACACTGGATTTGAACTTCTATGCTGCTTATGGAAACATGAATTCTGCTTTCTACCAAAAAATCTAGAGGGAGAATGTTCGGCCGTCATTTGCTGACCTTAGTCTCAAGCACACTTTGTGTTTATAGCTGGAATATGATCTGAAGGAAGCAAACCAGCAAGTCTGCTGCTGTGTAGAAAACTAAATGACAATTTGGAGGATCTGAGGTAAACACTGCAAATGAACAGAACTGAGATGATGTGGTCTGGTCTTAATTAGGCTATACGTGTTGTAAAGTCCTTCTAGGTGGATGAATTAAAATTATTTTACGAAGAAGACAGACCATAACTTCCTCCTTGTGATGTGAAAGACTGGCTGCTTTTCACCAGTAGTGGTTAAGTTTAAGAGGAATTGGACTTTCCTGATTGGAAACAAAAAGTTGTTGATTTGGTGAGATTTTTCTCTTTACAAGTGAAATCATAAATTGAAGAGTCCTTTTTGTATTTACTCAGGTTAAAATGTGCTTTTCTGAAACCTTTTAATGTGACAGGACATCTAAAAGGAGGCAGGCTTTTTGTCAATTGCATTAATATTATTATGGACATAAATTATTTAAAATATAAGCCTAATGTTGCATAATTACAATACTTTCTTTGTGGATGTTTATCTATATGCAGTAAAGTGCCTGTTTGACTTTTTTTACGTAGTGAATGTTTTTCCTTAATATGAGTTTATAGCAAGCCTATAAAGGTTGTCGCATGGAGACGAGCAAAAGTCGCTAACTTAGCTTTTCTAGATAAGTGGAATAAAACATATCCCAATGTTTTCATTTGATTATGAGTTGTCATATGGAGTCTTTCTTATGTGAAACATTTAAATGCTAAGATGGATTATGGCCACGCTAAGAAAATTACTGAAAAAAGAGTAATGTTAAAATAAACTGCAAGACAAAACTCATAATATTCAGAGAATAAAGTCATATGAGAATAAAGTCAAAATAATATAAGAATAAAATCATAGTATTATGAGAATAAGGTCAGAATATTATGACTTTATTCTTTTATTATTATAACTTCTTTCAACTGCATTCTCATACGACTACTCATAATTTTAATTAAGTAACACATTTTTTTCTTAGTATGGCCCTAAAACTCCGTCAGCCAGCAGTACGATTAGCTAAAAGCTATACAAAACCTAATTCAAATACAGATAATAAAATATACACAATTACTCCTATATCAGCCTCTTTCTCTCACTCAGGATGTAAAGGTGTTCAGTTTCTGTCAGCCTGAAAAAGAGAAGATGCTGCGACATAAAGCTGCTATATTTGGAAGTTCATTTTCAGTCACATTACCTTTAAAGATAGAAAATGACACTGTGAAGCTCTGTAATAATCTTATCTACAGGACTCACATAGGAAGGGGATTATCATCCAGGAACACATTCCAAGTTTGGCACAGACCAATAGCATCGTGTTATTGCAGTACAAACACTTAATATGGATGTAATATATATTTCAGTGTCTCTGTGGACAAGCACGACTTTATGTTCTCTAAAGGTATTTTGACTCCCTTCTATAAGGTCCTAGTCAAGCAGACTGTGCTGCCTCTGGCAGATGAAAATATTGAAAACTTGTGACTAACAGCTCGGAGCACACATCATGGAATATTCTAATTAAATGTGTTGCTGCTCTCCTGATATAAAATTAAAATAAATATTTCTCTGGTGATGCAGTCATCCTGTTGGTGCACCAACACATCACCTTTGTCACACTACCTACAGGCTCTGGGTATTTTTAGTGAGCACCAAAAGAAATGTATTATACATGGATTTCACCAAGTAGCATCGCAATTTCTTCTGCTCTTAGTCTAAAGACAGTGGCACGTTTTATGAAAAAGAAAATCTATTAATTAGAAAATGATCAAAATATCAATTTATTTACATTCAAATGATTACATTTTTTAAAAAATATATATGTAAAAAAAATCATGGCAATGTTGATTTAATTCACCAATTCCATCCCAAAATTCCCTTTATATAGATTTTGTAGATATAGATACATAGAGTGACAATATATTTTTCAGCATGCATTTATGCTAATTTGGATTAATATGGTTCACAGCTAATGAAAACCCCAGATTATTACTACTACACCGACTCCATGTCACATTCAATCAGTGCAGTAATTTATGCCAACTTATGTTATTCTAATTTATCAAGATGCACCTGTACACTAATGTCATCCTACAAAGTCTCCAGAAGTAGAATGACTATAAGAAACACATTTTCTTTTGAGGTGAAGTGAATGACATGAATTTTTATGACAATCAGCAGGAAATCACATCTGGCACACTGTGATGCAGACGTTAAATTTAAAGATAGAGGAAAAGCTTTTGAGTGTCTTTATTTTGGAGAGGAGATACTTTTTTTCTAAATTTTCCATCTAAATTCATGCAATCAAACAGAAAAGGTCAAACATTAGAAAACATGGATATCCTGCAGCTCTTTCAGTTTGTTCAACTCTATATTACATTTAAAAACCACTGATTTAATGTATAAATACAATTATTTTTCCCTGTAGAAATTCTCCCCAATATTATTTATTGGGGTGGCGACTAAAAACTGATAATTCAGAGACTTAAAAAAAAATCTAATAAAGAGATCAACAGGACTGACCCAGAATTGAAGCATTGTTTATTAACTGCTGTAAAAGAAACAAATATACTGGATGAAAGCTGACTATGTCTATGAAGAGGAGAGTTGCAACAGAATTCTGGCTTGCCTTCATTCACGTAAGGTAGAGTGTTTATGGATAGATTTCCAGTGATCAGCACCCAACGGAACTTTGACTGTTCCAGTCGTCACTGCAGTGCTGCTGATAAAGAGGAAAAGCTCTGCCACTTTTCCAGATAACGTTTTCCTGTTTTCTGTCCAAAAGATGCTTCAGCTCATCCTTGTCAGTGACTGCTTGCCTTACAGCTCATGACTGCTAAATTACATTGTTCTTGAAGTTCCCAAGACGCAGCTGCTGAGGGTTATCAGAGCGAGAAGAAACAGGCTCAGCACATGACCCCACGCTGAGCCGAGGGCGCCGTGTTAAAAAGCTGCAGTCTCTCTGAGGAAGGTGCAGTCTGCGCTATCGAGCTGCTGTCAGCTGTGGCTTAGTCCAGAGGTTTGAGTCTAAGTTGTTACAATGAGCCCTGAATACGCATTGGAGTGTTGAATCAACACCATGTATGGATGAGACTCTTATTTTGACGTAGCAAAGGAAGCAGTCCTTAAATCACCAGCTCATTTTGACTTAATAAGGACCAAAAAATGTCTATGACACAATTTTGTTTAAGCAGAATATAGTGACTGACAGAAGATGTTTCGTAGCTTTCTATTGACAGGACTTTGTCTTTCTTTCCAAAGAGTCTGGACTGCATTTGATCTTCTGGAGTAAAATATCTAACATATTTAAATTGATTAAACTTGGACTAGCTAATTGTACACTGGGAGGCTTTAACACATGGTTTGGTATTTATGGAACCTTTATTGTACTGTATTTATAAAAAATAAAAAAAATAAACAAATCTCCATACCAGATGTAAGCAATGACTGAAAAAAAAATCAGAATTATGAAAGAAGTTTGTGTCAGTGGAGCTGGTCTCATCCCAGTCCTGTCACCCTTGGTCTGACATACTTCCCTACATAAGCAACAAACAATCGTTGTTGTTAGTTGTGCTTTTTTAAATATATTAGATTGTATTGTATTTGTGAGCTTGTCGATTAAACATTGCTGAACAAACTACCACTGATCCAGAGTCGGCTCCATCCTTGATGACTTCTGAACGCAACACCCTGCTGTGTGACGTCAACGTTCTCCTTCTGCACAAGCAGGTTACTTTGGAGTCGTATCCAGCTCACTCAGATGTCTGCATGATACTGCATTGTCTAGAATGACCATGCAAAATAGATAAAATAAATATATTGGACTTTAGCATCAAGACCTTCTGTGTGAGCGCAGCCACTCTTTCTTCCATGTGTTCTCCATGCTCTTGTTGGGCGCTGTGGGAGTAGTTTTGGCTGCTACGTTTTAAGTCATTGGATGTAGAGCCAGTGAAAGGCTTTCATCACAATTAAGGGTTACTTTACTTGTCATTTGCTGCACTGAATAGTTGAAAGAACCAAAAGTGTTCAGGAATCCTTTAAAGAAGAAAAACGGCTCGTAGGCCGTTACCAGACTGAGATCCAGAAGTGACAAGTTGAAGATATGAGAGAAAACGAAACTGATATAAGACTCCAGGGACGTCCGTCAGCTGCACACAACTTTTAAAGAAACCTTAGCTGTGAGATATAATTGACTTTAGTGATGGAGAATATTTTCAAGCCCAAAAAACATCATTAGAGAACACATTTCCAATCCTTCAGAGTTTCTTCATGCAGCTTACATTCAAATGTTATATTAAATTGCTTCTTTCACGGTGGCTGATTCAACCTCACATATTATTGTGATTTTCTTAGCTCTATAGCATGTTTCATAGTCCCTTCCAAGTAAGCGGGCGTCAGACAAAAGCAGCAGAGTTAAAAGAGGATTTTTCTCTTCCTAAAGTGAAGGAAAAGCGAAGCAGTCTGGCAGTGTGGCTTGTGTAAATGTGTTTGATTATGCATTTCTAGCACTGGCCCCACATTCACGCCTACATATTCTATTCTGCCTCTATATCACCAGATGTCAAAGCACACACACACACACATTCACGTTCACATGTAGAGTCCTTTTTTTTTTCCATTCCACCTACCTTCGTCCCCATCATTGGCACTAACTGTGAGAATAGCAAAGCCCACGTCAGCATCCTCATCCACATCAACTTCATAAGACGCCTGTGCAAACACGGGCTTGTTATCGTTCACGTCGCTGATGAAAACGCGAACATATGCTGTGTCTGAAAATTTAAAAAACATACAGAGAGAGAGAGAGAAAGAAAGAGAGAGAGAAGGAGGAGAAAGGCAATTAAAACCAGAGGTTGCTCCTATTCTGTCAACGTTAACATGAACATCTGTTTTTTTTGTTTTGTTTTTTCCCTCTTGGTGCAGCGTTTTAGTCGCTTCGATGGAGAGTATCGACAAACCCAAACGCATACAGGAAAACTGGAGATACTTCTACAAACACGTAAATCCTTTCAGCTATTATTTTATACCACTATTTTTTTTTTTTACTTTTTTTAACAAAATGTCTGTGTTGATTTTGACAGTTTTGCTGCAAAATTCTTTTATTTTTCTACATCAATATCCAACCTAAGGGGAAGTGAGCTTCACAGGGAACCCGATCAGACGGGGATCAGGGCGACGCTCTGCACCAACCAAGACACTTCGTTCACTTCCTTTGATATCTGTATCAAGAAGTGCAAAAATTGCAAGGCAGTTTTGAGACTTAGATTAATTATTTACCTCAGGGCGGTGGAGTTGGTACACAGTTCATGGTAAAAGAATTTTTAAAAAAAACAGTGAATGGATCAAGTCTTAGACCTGCACATACTGCCAGACCTCTGCACATGTTCAGAGAGGTGGGCAGCAAAGGAAGATGAATGCAAGAAATGACCGAGTGGATTTCAAAGATTTCCTCTGTGTTTTCACACACAGCACCCAAGTCCATCCTACAGTCTCGCTCTTCGGCAGAACTTCCTGCCAGCAAAACCCGTCTTATCAGGGTTGTTTCTGTGAAAACATGACAACTTGTCTATGTTTGTGCACTTAGATCTGCAAAGCAAACACGGAGTATTCAAGTGCCTTCCTTTCCTGCATTTGTTCTTTTTTTTCTTCAGACTCACACACACACAAAATCCAAACAAATAAGGTTTGAATACAAAACCTAAAGCGAGAGACAGGCCAAGATCAGATCAGGGATTTTGAAAGGAAATGTCAGGATTTTTCCTCGGCATTCTGGGACTACAGTTTGATTAAGTGGCATGTTTGGATGATTACAGGCAGTAGGTCACTTCCTGCTATTCAAGACTAAGAAAGATTAATTTGATTAAAATTGTCATTTTGTTTCCTATATTATATTGTATATGTATGCTGAAATAAAAAAACAGGACTCAATGGGGAGGAAATGATGGGATTTCTGTGAAACCATAGCTGCATTTCCATTTTAAATATTCACAAAACTATTGATATTCTGCTTATCTTTAAAAAAGACTCACTTTTGCAACTGTGGTGTTTCCATTAAATAAGAAATGCAACTAAAATAATCCGTGAATGTGTGTTTTCATGCAAAAAGACATTTAAAATCATGGCGACGATGGATGTAAACACTTCAGCAATATATTCAGTCATGTCACAATCAGCCATCAGCGTCTCACTCAGGCGTAGAAGCAGAAAGGCTCTTATACTTGGGAACGGCTACGAATATTAGTGGCATTTAGGGGAAACTGTAGTCTTTAATTTGAAGAACTTTGGATTCAACACATTTGAACAACAAACTCAACTTTTGATGAACAGTGTGATGCTGTCAGGGCTCTGGTGGAGTCAGCCATCATAGGAGGCCAGTTCCTACAGCTGCTGCTGTGTACAAACTGGAGCGATGTGAAAAAAGTGTTTCCACTGTAGTTTTGTACACAAATCTGGATTAAGGCTGAAAAACCACGTCATCCTAATGCAAAAAACCTTTATCAAATATAGTTTTTTTTAATTTTCATAATTCCACTTTGCTCAATTTTATAGTTAATGAAAACAAAGTTACCGAGTTCTGTCATATCATTAACATACCGTTGTCATTTCAGTGTATTTACCACTGAACAGTGAGTGTATTAGAATGAAAGGTGTTTTCTGCTGCTTCTGGACCAGGTGCATTAAATCTGACAGGACGTCTGGAAATGTCCTTTCAATACTCCAAGTGATCAGATAATCACTAGCCCAATAAATCAGAAAATAGGTCAAACCATCAGTTTCACTTACAGTTCTAACATCTTGCATGCCGAGACGAGTGAACAAAGTATCATCAAACTGAATTTTATCTGATCACTCTCCATAGCAACCTCAAATCAATCCAAACTACCAAAATAAAAAGAAACAAAGCAACAATGTTTGTGAAAACTACGAATCCTCAGTCTCCAAACTTTTGGTTAAAACTGTTGAGTCCAGCATCGCCTTGGCCTCACACAGCTGTGTGGCCGTTCCATCCCCTCATCCGGCAAGCTGATCAACAGCTGTTGTAACTGGCAGTTGAGGTCTGGCAGACTCAACACATACAGAGTCGGAGTTGACATTTGACATAATTTAAAACGTGTCTGACTGTCGAGAGAAGAAAGACCCAGCGAACCACTAAAGGACTTCATGCATTGTCCCCATACGTCTGTACCAGCACGCTGGAGGAGTAAGGCATGCAAATGTAGAACATAATTAGCTGCTACTGACCAAGAAGGGACGAAGTAGTAGGAGGATTATGGTTTGTCTTTTTCAGACAATGTGCAGCTGGTTCCACCAGAGCTATCACAGCATCACACTTCATAAAGCTGTGTGTCATTCCAACATGTTGAATCCATGACTATTCTGTAAAATTATCAACTACAATTTCCCCAAACACAGCATACGTAGCCTCTCCCCAAAAAGGCGGGGCTTGTCACTCCACTAAGACGCCCACATCTCCTCTGATTGGCTGATAGATAATGAGTACTAGCACCATGACTGAATTATGGATATATATCTAGTAACAGTTTTCATCAGTCGCTGCCATGATCTTTAATGAATTATCATAAACAAGCTCAATGCTGCAAATGATGGACAACTGCAGGATACAAAACAGGAAACATGTAAGAAACCCACTAAGTCATGGTAAAGCTCTGGATAGGACCCAATGCTGCCTGTGGCACTACCAGTCACAATGACACCGGTTTTACTCTCTGGTGTCTGTTCTAACCATGCAAGCATCTGAATCATCTACACCAATGGTCTGCAGGTACAGAGCTGATAAAAAAGTATTCAGTTCTTTTTCTTAATTTATGTTTTTTTGTTCTACTGTGTTGATTTTACAAATCAATCATGGTTGCAATAATTTGCCCTTTTTTTGGCAAAAGAAATTACAAAACAACACCTTCAATGTCAAAGAGAGAACTGATTTCTACAAAGTAATTAAATGAACATTTTTAACATAAAACAAGAGATTACAGAAATCTTCACCCCCTTCAAACCAACACTTAGGTGATGCACTGTTGGCTGCTATAAGGGTAAATGTGTGTCTCTATATGGACTCTCTATCTTCCTCCTTTCTTTCATATAAAACCATTCAAGCTCTGTCATGTACCATGGGCACCTGGGGATGTGGATCAGAGTTAGACATAATTATGCTTCAAAAAATGAGCAGAATCCAAACAATGTGTTAATATGCATAGAAATTCAAACGTACAACATTAATTTCTCTCACTGTCATTCATTCCTTTTCTGGTTTATTCCACATTCAAAACAAACCAAAAACAATATCAAATTACTGCCAGTGTCTCTGTAGTTCCTGCACTTCTTAATATTTAACATCTGTTTACACTGTTACAAATGACAAACCTGAAGTGATATTAATAATCAATGGTGATTTATAAAAAATACAAACCTCTTTTTGAACAGAAACTGATGCACTGCTTCTACAAGAATGCAATACAAGAATAATTTGCTCAATCATTTCAACCTTGTATTTAACTGAGAATGATCAAGAGACAAAGTATGAATATTCATTCTGACAGTGCTTGTAATATTACAGCTGATGTGCATATAATAATTCTGCTCTTCAGAAACAAAGTAGCATTTTAAAAACTCCATAAAACTCTTTTTGACTTCAGTAACACAGCCAGTCTAAGCAGTCTGATTAGTATCAGACAAACATACAGAGTCTTAGGTATTTGCATATCGGAGCATAAGTGTGCAATAATGTCAGACTTTATGAACTGGCTAAGTACAGCCCTGCAGAATCATTAAGGTCATGGAGCGATTTTGACTTTGGCAGCTGACTGCTCCACAGAGAGAAGTAGGAACATTATGCTGTAAAAACAGATTAAATCTTTGGATTAAATAAGGAGCTAACCTTTTAAAGTGCCCACAACCTGCCACGTGTTCACAGTCTGTACTTTAAGTTTATTTTGTGTTCTTTAAAATACCTTTTTAAAATGTTCATTCTTCTTATGTTTTCAGTTAAACCCCTGGCAAGATCATAGTCAGATGATTTATTTATTTCATCTTACTAGACTGGAATCCTTTACTGAGTACAAAGACAAACCATCTTAATCAAGAATGAAAGTAAATTTGTTGCCAACAGCTACTTTCCAGGTCATTCCCCTTTTCTTTTAACCTTTAGAATTGCTTACAGAGTCCAGCTGTACACCGTTAATCACAGATCTAATGGACCCTCAGTGTCTTATTTGCCTCTGCTAGCTAGCTAATGTTTTCTTGAAGCTAGCTAGCTTAGCTACTAAAAGTTAGCTACTTCTAATAAAAAGTTAGCTAGCAAGTTTCTTATCAAAGCTAGCTAGCTTACACAACACTTGTGTAAGTGTTTCCTTTTTACATTCCTTTTTCAAGTCACTTCTTAAGTCAAAGATGATCTGGTTAATTTGTCATACAGGCCTTGAGTGACAGCTGGTACATCACAGAACAGTCCAGGTAGTTTTGCTACCATGCTAGTTTGCAATGCAGCATGTTTCTGTCACTGTCATTTTTCCCATTCTAGTAATACTCTGCAAGTCTGGCATGTTGATAGGCTCACATCCTGAGCCAAACTGAAATTAAAATGTTCACCTACACATGTTCGCAAAAATAGCATAAGCTCTGTTAGAAGGAGGAAAACCATTTCTTGCCTTGCCATGAATTTTCAGATGGATTTAGATCTGGACATTGACTGAGTAAATGGAACACATAAATATGCTTTGATCTAAAGCATTTCAATGTCAAAACGGCTGTATATTTAAGATGCAACTCAGAAATTAATCTCTATTCTAGCCACAGATCTTTGCAGCTTCTAACAGGTTTTAATCTGACACAGCATGCGCTCTTTGTGTCCTAAGTCACCTGAAAGACTTGTGGAAAACTACAAGTAGGCTTTCTTCTTTCCAGTCTTCCTTCTAAGTGTGTTGACTGGCCTCATTAATCGCTGTGATCCCGAACAGCCGTGTTTTAGTAGGTTTCTCACAGTTTCTAATGCAGTGATGCCTGATCACATTGGAGATCACAATCAAGGAAGGTTTTGCCTTTTGGTTTTCCAATTTTTCTGTAACTCTTTCTACAATTCATTTATCTATTTTTGGTGGGATATTAGATGATTTTTCTTTAATCTATAGGTCTTCACTGAACTTTTGACCCTCCTATTATTGATCTCTTTAAGATTTCTGCTGCCACCAGGTAAAAAAAAAATTTTTTTTTCAAATAATAATAAAAAAAAACACAACTTAGTTTAACATTTGGTGCACTCATGCTGAAAATTGACAGTAAAATGCAGTCCTTAAGTTAAGTCATCCACATTCTGCTTTGATTAACGGCCTTCAAAGTCTTTGGTGTTTTTTGGAGAAGGATTATGGACTGTGGTCTGTTTTGAGGATTTTTTTTCTACCATCACCTTTTCTTATCCATCCATCTGTCTCAACAGCTGTTCTGTTTCTTCATCGTCTCGCTATGCTTCTTGTCTAAATGCAGTTCATCTGGCAGAAAATGAGAGAGAGAGGGATAGGGAAGAGGGGGATCGGGCTGACACGCTGAAAGAGGGAGATACCCTTTGGTTTTTGAGTAAAGAGATCGAGACGCAGCAGATGTGGGAAAAATAAACATTAACACTGCCTTCGATCGCGATTTGGAGGCTTAGATGAAGTCTGTAGAGCAGCTGTCTGCTGCACCGAGTTCTTTGTGTTGCTCTGTTTTTCAAAAGAAAAAGCAATCGCCAAGATCTTGTTTCCTGTTATGAAAGGATTTTGAATTTGATGTAATTACATTATATTTGCCATAGCTTCCACAGCAAGCTCATAAACAGCAAGAAGAAGCTTTTCTATTTATTCATTAAGGTGTGTATGTCAACTTAACATGAAGCTTTACACAGAAAGACCTAAAGTTTGGAACAGGATTTGTCGGTATTGCTATTCATTTTACCTTCCTATGATTTATTTTGTCTGTGCTTTTATTAGTGGATAATGCTCGACCACTCTACAAATATCCTTAGAGTAGTATTCACACCTTAAAAGTATGCCAAAAATGACAAGACACTGAACTTTTGAATATTGAAAAATATGGAACTGTGATCTGAAAAGGATTAGGAACCATGCATGCATCCTGGATTTTTACAAATAAAGTCTGCTTTTGAGTAAAAGTCACTGGGTGGATGTGGTGCTATTTAATATAAAAGTAAGGTGGAGGTTTTAAAATATTAGTATTGTGTGCTGCACATAATGTGTTCTCTGGTATTAAGATTTTAATATTATTGCCTCAAATAAATAAAAATGTAACTGAAATAACTGGTCAAATTTTTATCATTCCTGAAATCAGTTCTTGCTAAACCTTACTGAATAAAAAAAGCATGTGCAAATTTAGATGAGTGTAGACATTCAGTTTTGGTGTCACTGTCTTTGATTGTAGGAAAACAGAAGTTGTATTAACGGTGTCAATCGGCTGCCTTACAAGATTAAAACTACGTCCCTCCATACGAGTCACTAATCATAACCTATAGGCAGAGATAAGGGCAGAGAGAAGCTGTTTAATGAATGTGATCTTGTGGGGGGGTTTAACACTTTAGAGGAAAGGTTGTAATCTCTCAGTGAAGAGAGTTAGAGGGAGGGCCATACTGTGGACACCGCTGGTTTACGGTTTAGATCTGCTGTTTCTTTTTTGTTTGTTTTAGGATTTCAAACTTTTATTGGACAGTTAATTGAATAGAAATATCCTGCTTTGTCACAGTGCAACTTAAGTGATTATAATATTCCTATTTTCTTTTCCACTTAACATCTGAAAGTGGAGCTTAAGTGAGCCAAGAGAAACTAACGTCTTTTCCTTCTGTAATAGTATTGAGGTAGAGGTAGAAACATATTGGGTAGCTGCGGCTCCCATCCCTTACAGATCCCCTGTCACAGCAAAAAACATTGAGTACCCAGAAGAAATATGACTATTTTACAGTCAGAATATTTAAAAAAACCCAACTCTTATATTTTGCTCTCCATGTCATTTTGTTCCTGCAATAACAGTTTTCATATTCTCACTGTAATTCTCCACTGTGAATCATTATGACCATATCTGTGACTGAGCCGCGGACAAAATATAAAGTACAACCAGTCCTGTGCACAACTACCTGCTCTGCCAGACACATGGTAAAGACACTAAAACTGAACTTCTGACAGAGAGAAGGGAAAGCTGCAGGTGTGTTTTTGATGAGGGAATAATATTATAACATGATGCAGCGCTCAAAAGAGTCATTTTTACATAATACTGGTCTTACAAAGACGAGCTGTAAAGTGTAACTCTAAGTTACCAGAGTTGGGTTGGCCATGCTTTCCTGGTCGTGAAGACTCCCAACCATCCACAGACTGGACCTCCAACAGGTACGAGCTTTTGGTCTCTCTATCAAACACAGCCTGAGAGTAGATGAAGCCCAACTCCGAGTCGATGCGGAAATACTTGTGATCCCCACTGCGGTCCTCCAGCAATGAGTAGGAAATCTGAGAAGAAAGGTGGGGAAGCAAACCTTGGGTCTAAAAACAACAACATATGTATTTATTGTCAAAGATTGTACACTAAAGTGATCAGTTAATGTGTGAATTCTTTTTTTTTACCTTGCCATTAAGGCCCAGGTCCAGATCATTGGCTGATACCTGGAAAATCAAAGTTCCTGATTCTGCTCCTTCAGTGACTGAAGCCTCATAGATAGAGGAAGTGAAGAATGGAACGTTGTCATTAACATCTGAAGATGGAAAAAGACAATTTTCCCTTCATGTCAGGAGCACTTGATAGAAAATACTTCTAGATCAAACCTCTTAGAAGTGCTTTTGTCCCTATAATGACTGACACTAGGCAAGAGATACACTAAATGTTTTGTTTTTTTGTTAAATCAGTACACAGAAACTAGATAAATGCTATTAACTAAAGTTTTAGACAGTCTCTACTGTCTCTAGACAGTAGAGACAGTAGTTACATAATTCCAGAATATGAAGTGCCTATTAGCAGCTTTTGTCTTTAACTGATAGAAGTCAAAGAATCAAGTTAAACCTCTTTACTGAAGACCAATAAGATATGCAAAACAAGAGAAACGATTTTCAGAAAAGTAAAAATCCAATTTTCACAAAGCACATTAATGTCCAAAAGTATTACAGATTGTACTCCAAAAGTGCCACACATTAAATCTGCTGCTGCCTCATGAGCCTCTTTTCCTCCCATGTCTTCTGAGCAAATGTCTTAATCTATGAATAAAAAATTGGGTCTTAAATCCATCACAAACCTCCCTCTCCTCCTCAGAATAACTGCCTCTGGAGAAGTCAAAGAGCTTTCTTATTAAGACAGATATGGATGATGGGGAGGACTAAAAGAGAAATGGAAGTTAGAAGAGGTACAGTAGGGGAAGAGAGGGTCTGTGAGAATTAATTATTTCTCACTGGATTAAGCACAAATGTGACAAATGTGACTGAACAGTGTGTATGTGCGTGTGTGTGTGTGTGTGTGTGCGTGTGTGTCTGTGTGAGTGCAAGGTTTACAGGAACTGGATGCAGGGGCACCTAGATGAGAAAGGTCAGGATTTCAAAAATTCAACAAAGTTAATTCAGACTTAAAGACATAACCAAACAATAAAGACAGGTATAAATTGTACAGTACACTGTCACTATTTACATGGGCAACAGAGACTGTCCATTGTGATCAAATGTGTTCTGAATGGGTTCTGAAGTGACGTTCTGATCCGCTGTTCTATTGTTTGAACTGCAACCCGTCTGTCATTTTGACTTCCACCAAGAATGGAGTCTGTGGTTTCCAGCATTAATAAAGACATGCCTAAGCTCCACACATCACTTTGGGGGACTTGTTTACTTCCACAACAAGCTCACAGTAGCTGAGTTTCCATTACAAAATTATCAATATTCACTGATGTCAGAAAAGGAACACAATTTTACAATTGCGGTGTTTCCATTAAATAAAAAACTCAAGAAAGATCACAGATGAATGAATTTCTTCACATGAACAAAACCATTAAAAACATCATCGTCCCCCCAAATTCTGTTGTCTTCTTAGTAGTTTACACCAGTGACAACATCCAATTTGATACACTTCATCTCAGCGTAAAAACATTTTATCGCAAAAACAAGTTTATTCTATAATTGGGATTATTCCATTAAGCCAATTTATTTTCAAAAAGATATGGTCAATGGAACTGCAGCTACTGATTATTAGAATAATATGTTACATTCTGGAAGAAGCACAATGTACAGGAATGTTTCAGAAAGACTTACCTGTGACATTCACATAGACCGTGGTGAAGGCAGCTAATGGTACAGCTGCCACATTCTGAGCACGAACCCGCAGAATAAAGTTCCTGGTGGTCTCATAGTCCAGGGGCTCTGCCACCAGGATGGAGGCTGAACCGTCTTCCCGATTGGGAGTCAGGTAGAAGCGAACCGGCATGTTGGTCTCTGGGACCATTCCATCCTCCAGGTTGTAGGTTACCCTCGGATCACCAAGAGGGGATGTGGCTTTGATGGTCTTTATGGACCAGAAACAAGAAAAGAGGACAAAAGCAAAGGTAAGCTTTCAATATCAAAACACAGCTTAGGTAGAATTATCCCCACCTAAACATCTTACTCAGTATATTAGACTAAACATTTGTTGTTTTGAAATCAGGAAAAATTGCTAAGAGTTAGGGTAAGCTAAATATTTAGGTAAGTCTGTTGGTTAAAGAAAACCAAAATGCCAATGTCCCAGCCAATATAGACCTCTAGCTTAAAACATTTGGGTTTAATAAAGACACACCTCTAAATGTTAAGATCTATTAAGGTAATACCTGACAAACACACATCTTTCTTGGATCTTTGGGTTCAATTTCTGTATACCTAAAATACCTGCAATCATCTATTCAAATAAAAAACATGGGAAACACTGCAGGCATGTCTAAGCATCATGTTCAGGAAGGAGACGGTTCTACATCTGTCCCAGAGATCACCATGTTGTCATTTTCCACATTGAAACAATTCCTGTACATGGCAGGGCTGAAACGCCCTGCTGTTCTGTGAAGAAGAATAAGTCATTTTCTGCAAACCAACAGAAAAAGTCGCATTTGAGTTTCCAAAATATTCAGGGGCACAGACATTCATTTTTGAAGACGCATCCATTGGCCTGACAAAGCCAAAGTTCAAGTGTTTGACCTTTTTGGGCATCTTGCATTTAGAGGAAAAGATTTAA
Source organism: Micropoecilia bifurca (assembly GCA_903067075.1). Taxonomy (NCBI): domain Eukaryota; kingdom Metazoa; phylum Chordata; class Actinopteri; order Cyprinodontiformes; family Poeciliidae; genus Micropoecilia; species Micropoecilia bifurca. Next base: position 78,129 of record CAEGAF010119773.1, read on the forward strand.
TATGTAGGAGGGACTGGTGCAACTTAAACAAAACGAAAAAGAAAAAGAAAAAAAATGGTATCACAAGTAAATAACATATGGAATAACATGGATTCAGCATTTGAAAACATTAGCTAGGAAGTTAAGGGCTGAGCTCAAACAGGCCATCCAACTGGATTAGAACCATATGGATACTGAAATTAATGAATTAGCTAAATTAGTTACAAAGCAGCAAATCAACGTTTTGGGGTGGGTGGCATCACAAAGTTATGACCTCAGTCAACAAGGGTAGAGATAAAACAGTGTCTCAGAAAGGTAGAATACAAATATAGCAGCTCTGTGGAGACCTGGAGCAAAACTCCAGGAAACTATAGTGAAAAGCTTGTGGAACAAAACCAGAAATAATACTAAAAAATGTAGTATTGTACGTAAACATCCAGCAAATAAAGTACATTGTTTCCTGATATCCTGTTAGTAAGCAAATAGCAATATACTGTCAGACAGTGGCAATTTCAACTGCATATTTATGCAGCATGATGATACTTGCATCATAATAGTTATTACTTTCTGAATATAGAAGGCATGTTCTCACAGTGTGATGTAAGCTAGCAAACAAAACCAAAGCCTAAAAGGTTATACTGATTTGCATTTAAACAATTTTCACACTTGCACTTAACAATTTTGAGACTAAGTTGCAGCAATGAAATTCAATCTAATCACCAATTAAAAAGACAAAGGTTATCCAAGGGACTTTTACAAGACAAACAGTCTGTTTATATCCAGAAATATATAAACAAATAAATCTATGACAGTCCATTGGCATATAAAGGGTCCCGGTACGTTCAATTCCAATTTGGTCCTACTTATACAATACGAAGCAGTCACAATCAGAATCCAATTGGCTGAAAGTTATCTTAGAAAGTCCAGCTGATTGGTTGAAATGAACCCCTTCTAAATGCAAACAGCAAAGCTACAACTGAATTGTGCATAATAAATGGATCATCTCCTATAAAGCGTACATAGAAAAGCTCCAAACTGTCTAAATCTAACAGCAGTCAACTGATATTGTGTGGGATCAAACAGAGACACACTCGCATCCAAATGCAGCTTTCCACCTACACTAATTAAGGATGAGGCTATTCAACAGCTGATGCTGCATACAAGCCAATTAAAATTAAGAAAGCCATCTTGGGATTGATGCGGCTTGCTTATAGGTGACCCACATGCATCCTTTCAACCTGGAAAGAGAAGTGGCGGCAATAATGAGACACCCTGCAAAGCAAAATGTGTCAGAGCACACAGTGTGCTTATTTAGGCCATAAAGACTTCAACTGTCCAAGGCAGAGGAATCAGAGCCAACAGAGAGTCATTGCATCTCTCCATAACCGTCGAATCAACTCCAAGCTGCAATCTCGATTAATGCATGGCACCGCTGGGACCTTCCTCTGTCTTCCTCTTTTTATTAGCGTCTCTCACAAACACAATAAAGGGTGCGCATTCCCATTTAAACTAACCTTTCTCCATCTTTATCTCCATCCTAGGAGTTAAAACATTCATCAGCCACTCTAATGGACTGGGCTACTTTCAGGAGAGTCTTAGAAACAAAAAAAAAAGTTAATTCATTAAAAATATCTTGGCAGTGTGAAAAACACTACCATGTCCATGGGATGCTGAGTACGGTTTTCAAAGCGGCAGTGAAACTTATAATCACCTGGTTTCGTTACAGGCAACTGATCAGTGCTGATTTCAATCAATTCAAATTTTCAAGTTGATTTCAGCAAGACATTTTCACCATGCCTTGATGCCTCCATAACTAGAGGTGCTGCCATGTGATTGGCTGATTTCTGTTACCAATCAACTGCACAGGTGCATCTAAACAAGTGGTTGGTCTGAGTCAGACCGGAATCACCAAATGAAAACCCTCCGTGCAATTCTTCCTTTGCAAACAAGCTGGGATTTACGTTTTTGTTTCTTTTTCTTTAACTTGATAGACGTTAGCAAACGAGTTCATGCTACAACATCCACAGGCCAACGTACCACGACAGGCGTGTCCCGAACTGTGTTCTCTGGTATCACCACACTGTAAGTGTCTTTTTCCCACTGTGGAGGTTGGTTCTTCACATTGGTGATGGTGACAGCCAGTTCCACCGAACTGCTCTTGTTTCCTCCGTCTGTTGCTACAATCTCCCTGGTGATGTATGTCCTCTGTGGACAGAGTAAAGGCAGTGAGGCTAAAGGACAGGAAGAGAAAGCAAAAGGCTGAAGATGTGACTTTATGTCAGAAACTGCAGGGTAAAGAGTGTGGTGTGCTAGACTAACAACATTAGTTGTTAGTCTAGCACACAGTAGTCTGCGTAGCAGACTACTGTGAATTAGGCAATTTTGAATGAAGAGTTTTGTTGTGTGTTTGATGATGTAAAGCAAATAAAAAAAAACAACTTGGGTTGTTAGTAGGAGCTTCAAGGTGCTGAAGATACAAATTTTCAGTCCCCTCGGTCCTGGAAGAGTCCGAGATGTGGAGTATGGAAATCGTTACATGGAATTTTCCTCTCTTTTTTTCTCCCAAACAGAATTGATTTTTCTTAGTTGTTGGTAGTGAAGCAAAGGACAAAAAGGAAGCAGATATCAGATAGCCTCCTCTGGGCATGGGGCTCTGGGGAAGTTAGAACCGCAACTGTCAGCAATAAAGTGCTGATGCAAACATTCTCTCTTTGCTTCAAGTTGACTAAAATCTTTTTTTATTAGTGACAAACTAACATTTAATTCTATCCTCTAACAAGTTCTCATGTTTGACCGTATATCCAGACATTCTTCTTCAGAAACTGTTGCAAGTGAACTTTTGAGTCTAAACAGTCTAAACAGTGACCAAGTAGCAACACATTTCAAAAACTGTTTAATTTTATTTTTAAACCACTATTTGACTTAATTAATCACAAATTAGTTCTGCACAGCTTCCGTACAAGTAACAGACCATTAGTTTATTTTAAAAGCTTTTTTGTTCTTAAACTTTCGATTTCCACCGATTTAAGTGTCAGCCATAATTCGGCTCATATTTACCTGAGAGATGGGCTGGTTGACGTACACCCAGCCGGTCAGCGGGTTGACCCTGAGGTACTCCGGCTGCTCACCAGACATGGTGTACGTGACGGCTGCGTTGCTGCCAAAGTCATCGTCATGGGCCGCCACCCGCAGGAAACTAGTTCCTATCATCGTATCCTCACGAAGGAAGTCTGAGAGAAAACGGACGTTTGAGTGGTTAGTATATTTTTCTCGTAAAAAGAATTAGCCCCTTTAAAGATTCCTTCTACGTTTTCCTTTTGTCTCCAAATGTTTCAGATCATTAACAAATTTAAATATAAAAAGATAAACTTGCTTTCAGTTGATGAGTTCATTTATTAAGGAAACACCATATACACACCAGCATGACCCAATGTGAGAACATCACTGTCCTCCCTTGCTGAAATATTTAGAATTTATGAATGACCACATTTTTGGTGAGACCTGATTTCTAGCCTGACATTAAAGAAATAACTTGTCTGACAACATGATGTAGACTGTTCACATAGCAGGTCTTATTGCTCAATTCTGATTTGTTTAGCTGAAATCTGATTTTTTTCAGGGTGTGGGGGTTGGCATTCATACTGCTGCATGATGTGACCACAATCAGATATCTGTGTGAACGGTTTATAACCCCACAGTGACAAAGAAGAAGATCGCAGACGACACACAGCAGCGTTCTGTTCGCGGAAGTAAACTTTAGAGAAAACACAAGAAACACACCTGAAGAAAGAGAATAAAAGCCCAAACAACAAATGTATATATAACAGTAATACTCAGTGTTTAGGGGGTGATGGAGGGTCAGGATGTCTTAAGTGGGAGTGTCCCAGTTGTCCAATAGAATCAGGGCCCAGTATGCAATGAGGCTGTGAGATTAGAGAAGAGTAGCCTGCAGCCCAAGGCCCTTCATGTGTGTATGGGGAAGAAAGGACACAAACTATCGTCTTACACTCATATCGGAGGTTCTCAAACTTCGGGCTGTTGTCGTTCTGGTCCAGGATCAGTATGTTGAGTTGGCAGATGCCGATCAGGGGGTCGGCTGCCTGGTCAGTGGCAGTCACTGTCACCGCATACTCCCGCTGACGCTCACGATCAAATTTCCTGGCAGTCACGATCATGCCTGGAAACGTTAGGGTGACAATGCAGATCAGACAGAGCAGAGATTATCTCACCAGATTATCTCAAATTAATCTGATGACAGAATCCTGCCAGTTGAGTTTACGTACCAGTATCAGGGTGGATGCTGAAAGCAGGAACTGTAGAGTCTTTGTGCATGAAGCCATATGTGACCCTGCCATTGGAGCCTTCGTCTGCATCCACAGCGTGAACCTGCAGAACGAACGACCCTGCAGGCTGGTTCTCCAGAACCGCTGTGCTCTCTCTGTACTGCTGACACTGAGGAGAGAGAAAACAGCAGAGACAACGGTGTGTAATAAAAAAAATAAAAGTAGAATGCTTGCATGGAGACCGTTTCTATTTAGTAAAGAGAAAGGTTTAATAAAGTAGCATTTTTCAGATTATTTAGAACTGCATTACACACTTGCACTAAATTTATATTTAATTCACATGTGTATGAAAATGAACATGTGATATAATACCACACAAGACGAAATGGTAGAAAATAGTTCCCACTCTTGAACTTTTATTTAAGTGTTTTTACTGCTTACTTAAAAACCTCAAGTTAGTATAAATAACTCTTAGTGACATAGCAAAGTAGATTTACAAATGTAATAAAAAAATATAAAATACACACAACTTCAGTTTATCTTTCACAATCTAACATATTTAATTTCAAATTCTAAAACTTGCTATAATTCTTTGACGTAAAGGGTAAAAGTTAGCAGACATAATTAATGCTGTTGTAATATTTTACAATGTATGTTGCAGAAAAGATAAACAATATTAAGTAATTAATTAATACACAACTAATATTAGAATTATTGTTCTTTGTGACACAGAAATGTGGTTTCCAATCTGCTATAATCACCAACAAAAGCTTTAGATACAGATAGTTGCTCCAGTGGGATTCAATGGAAGAAGTTGTACTTGATATCTTTTTTATTCTTTTTCTCCTGTTTAGATCCATCACTGAAGTTGTCAGGCATGTACAGTATTATTCTCTTCATTTCAACAGTGCTGACGTTTCTGCTGTTATCTCCCACTGTGCAGCTCTCACATTCTTCTCTTTAATCCTCAAGTCATGCCTTTTTTTTGTGTCTGACAGAAGTACAGATGCCCTGTACGCTTTAGGGAGGGCATCCGGCCCGTTCTTCCCTTGGTGCCGCCTCGTTTTCAGAGCCACTCGTGTTCCGTTTGGCTCGTCCCTCTTCACAGGGAGCAAACACTTTGTGAATTAGATCAAGTTACTCAACCAACACAATTAACCCAGGGGTTCATGTGGAGTGCGGTGTGTCACAAATGGCTTGTTAATGCAAAACAAATTGTTCACAGGTTATTCAGAGCAAATGGTTTACATGAAAACGAACCAAAACAAACACAAAAAATAAGCAATGAGATGCATTCAGCAGGTGAAGTGTCAGGCTCGGTACTTAGTGGGATTACTTAGGGTACAGTGAACAAGACTGCCTGTAAACTATTGAATTGATATTAACTTTGAACTCTGAAAAATAATAATAAAAAAAACAAGCAACAAACTGCTAAATATGTAAATTGTTAGAGATTGTTGCCGTCTCAATAAGTGTCCAAGTGTCCACTGTAAACCCAACACAATCAGAACTCCCATGTCTGCAACCTTGTACTGCTGCAGGTCACTGATTTATCATTTCTTTATATTTAAAACAGTCCCAATATATCGCATCCAGTCAACTTAGCTTTAAATCCCTTGGTCAAGACCTTGCAGCCATCAAAGACTCGTATTTACCATGACAACCTGCTGAATTCTCAGATGTAAATGTAGCATTAAAACGAAAGAATAATCCGAATTGATCAGTCTGATCGCATCACCGTTCATCCTTAGATTACCTGAAATAAGTTCATCACATCAGATTGTCATATTAATTTTTCTCATCTGACCACATCTGGTAAACGCTGCAATGAAAGCTGTCATAAAATTACTAATCACACTATCATGTCAATCTGTTATTCCTTGTAATGTCTCATTATGTAGTAATGAAGTAATGTAAAAATGTAATAAAATCAGGCGTTAAAAGGCAACAAAAAAAACATGAAATGATACTGATTAGGATGAACATGGTTTGTTACTGTTTATTACATAAAGCAGCATTATGACATTAACATTTCTAAAAAATAATTTAAAAAAGACTAACCTCTGCATTTTTGTAATAACTGGTGATAGATAAAATAATATTATTACATGAAGTGAAATAATGAGCATTGTAGCCCCACAGATACAGCACTCATGTTGCGTTACAAATTCCTAGTATTTGACGAACAAACACCATGAGGCTAAAGGTTAGTACTGAATGCAATCAGTGGCTGTGTGTCTGTAGTGCCACTGCCACTGGGAAATACAAGAACCTGTTATGCTCCAAATCACCACCTTTCTGTTCTTTTGTCTCTTTTTTTTGCCGTTTTGGTCTACTGAATGCTGCCCAGAGGCCCGAGAGGCTGCGGCACGTCCAAAGATCTGGAATCCAAATAAGACGAGGGTTTCTGTCGGCTTCACTGTCCAGATGGTGACTGTGAGCAACAGAGACTAACCCGGGTCTCTTCAGTAAATGAGCCATGGTGTTCTGCACGTTTACGTTCCTTTATAGATTTTGCCACATTAAAAACAAGAAACCTATTTGTATTTACTTGAGACTTTATGTAGTAGACCATGGTGCCTGACTGAAGTGGAAGAAAAATGAAAATCAGATGTCTGCAATGTTCTCTATTTTGAAATACAAAAGAAATATTGAAAATAATAAATACTGTAGGCGCAAAAAAAAGAGTCCACCTGCGAATCATTTCATGTCTTTATAGAAACAGTTATATAAAAGCCAGTGGGGTTTGCTAGAGAAAACTGGTGAGCAAACAGAACCATTAAGAGAAAAAACGAGCAAAAGAAAAATTGAAAGCACACTGCAAAATCACAAAATCTTACCAAGTAGTTTTGGTCTAGTTTCTAGTGAAAATATCTCATTACAGTTAAAATAAGACAAAACTAACTGATAAAGTAACTTGTCAGTAAAATATAGGTGCTTGTTTTAAGTCAATACTTCCTTAAAATTAATTTAAAAAAAGTACTAGTTCCAATTGCAGATTATTTCCCTCCAGATGTTGTTACACATGGAAAAAGATTTTGTGGTTTTGCAGTGCAGGGTTGGTTTTCTAAAATGTCTTCCTTCTGAATCAACAGACTTTGAAGCTCTCATGCAGCACTGTTCAGTCCATTATCACTTTTGACATTTCTACAGTTACACATTTAGAGTCAGTCCATCACATAAAATCTCAACACAACACATTTTTAGTTGTAATTTGACAAAATATTTTTAAAAATTCTTTGAGAAGACCTTTGCATTCACCTTACACTTAATCATTCTTCATTCCAGAACTTTCTTTTAATCTCATCCTTATTGAAAACATTTAACTTCAACTTCTTACCTTTTCATACTTTCATATTTTTGTTTCAGTGTTTCAGTTTGTCTTGGAGGAGGCAAATGTCAGGTACCAGGAGACTGTTTGTCTTTTTCAATCAGCCTCCGGTTAAAGAGGAAGAGAAGAGCGACTGAAGTGGAATACACAACAGAAAACCCCCAAGAGAGAACTGAGCGTGAAGTTTCAGTTCACCGTGTTTTCAGCTGTAACGTTTCAGCGAGAGACGAAAACATGACAAAAGTGACTCCGATCTAAAGAAATTTGGAATTATTGGCAGCTTAAAAGTGAGGTTGGATTTTAATTTTGACTTTGGCAGCTCGTTTCCGTTGGTCCAACATTATCCCTTTAAAGACACAGAATCCCCCTTCGTCTTCTTGTTGCCTGGCTAACAGGATATGAAGCAGAAAGGAAAACACTTCCCGTTTCACTTTCTTCCCACAAGAGAGTAAGGAGGCTTTACTCAGCAGTAACACACACACACCTCCTATTCTTGGCTCGGGATACCTAAGGGGGCTGAAAAGTCACCTCATTTAAAATTGAAACATGGCAAGAAAAAAAAAGCTGGTGGAGAGGCAGCTCTTCTAGAGCAGGTCGGTCGGGATTTCCCCCACATCCCTTAAAGCCTTAATTAAAAGACCAAGATGATGTAGGATGGAGATGTGAGAAAAGGGATGAGGGTCATGCTCGCTAATCGCTCCTGTAGAGAAGAGAGATAGGGGCTAACGAGGATACGAGATAGGAAGACAAAGACATGGATACAAAGAAATGATGGAGAACACTTCCACAGAATGGAAAGGCAGAGGAGTGATACTTGGAGAGGAACGTTTTAGATTCGTCTGGAACCGCAGAGAGGCTGTGGAAGTTGAAGACAAAACACGTGGGAAAGTGGAACGAGCTAAAATCGCACTAGATAACGCCAACGCCTGATGTTGCGTCGTACTTGCTCAAAGACGGGCTTGTTGTTGTTCACGTCGTCCACTCCCACCATGACCTGCGCTGTGGAGGCCAGCGCCTGCGGCCCGCCCGAGGCGTTGTCATCTGTGGCCGTGACGTTGAGGACGTACTCCACGCCCTGCAGGCGAGGCGGCGGGCTGGAGCGCAGCCGGATCAAACCTGCAGCCAAACACAGCGGTGGCAGCAGTTAGCACACTGCCACGTCTTTATGGAGGATCGACTTCGGACATTTTAGTCAATATGAACAACCTCAAACGAACGCAGAGCCTTCCAGGCATTTTCATTCCACTAGATTACGTGCCAAACTTAAGGCCCGGAGGCCAAATCTGGCTTTTTGTGTGACTCACCGGACTCCAAATTACATCAATACATCCCTTCAGTTTTTCAAAAACAACAAAATTCATGCAAAATTAAAAAAAACTTTTCTAATTTTATTGCTAATTTTTCTCTAATCTGGCCAAATATATTGGGTACAAGTGACTGTTCAGCATTACTGGATGTCAAGTTATCTTTATGTTGATTAATAAAAAGTCACATTTGGCATCATACATTAGCACAACTATTGTAAAATTTTTGCAAAAATATTTCTAAATCAGCACCACAAAATTTGTGATTTCAATTGGAAAAATCCACAGAAACAATCACAAAATCCTGGATGGACTGAACAGCTGTTCAATGAAATGTAATTTTAAGAAACACTTATAGAATGCTGAAACAAACTGTTTTTATTGACATTTTAGCAGTTTAATGGGTTTTATAATTAATTAAAAACTGATTAACCACCAGCATTTATTGAGGCCTCATTAAATTCACAAAAAGTCCAATCCAATCTGACCCAGAGGCCAAGAACACTTAGGTCCTGCAGCACAATGATCCACAGTACTAGATTGTCCACTTTTGAATTGTTCAAAAAAGCAGAAGGAAGGTTTTGAAGAGGTCTAGTGAAAGACTTTGCTTAAATCTGATTCAGGTGCTCTGTTGGGGCCCTTGGATGCTGATGCTCTACAAATATCCTCTGATAGTCGTTGCAGAAAAAGGTTCAGGGGCTGATAATTTTTGCACATTGGGCCAGGTGGCCTTAATAATCAAAATAATTTTTAGAATGTTTCTGTATTTCTTTAAGTTACCTTTGTCTGATTTCAGATTTTGCTTTTAACCGCACTGACATTTTTTTTTTACCTCAAATCAAACTTCCTCCCATGTGTAAAAGTTTTGCTAGCTTGTGGTGAAGGGTAAACACAAAAAGGAGTCCAACAAAGTGCATGGAGCTAAATTAAAGCACCGTTCTCTCCACAAATGCCAGAAGATGGTTCTGTGTCCATTTTTATCTCCAGCATTTGTCATTATTTGGGACGGCCTGATGTTAAATTGATTGGTATTCCCTTTGTAGCGCTGCTGCTGCTGCATCCCATTTCTCCCTTCCTCTGACGGACTCTTTCAGTCTGCTGTAGGCGTCTCATCTGCATCCCACTCTGTGCTCTGAATGACTCTCCTCCACTCTGTATGCATCTCATCATCCGCGCTCTGTTTACCTTGTCTGTGTGTGTTTGTGAACGTGTGTGTGGGCCAAAAGTGTGGACACACTTATTACATCCTCCTTATCTTCAGAGACAGTGGCGGGTGCCACTGTTGTCATGTCCCTATTTGACTGCTGTTGCAGCTACGACCCTGAAATTGTAATCATATATGCGCTTACGGTAGATACGCATGTATGCGTGCTATTCATCCTTTTATCTTTGCCTAGCAGACCAAGGGGACTGATGTGACAGATTAAAGTCCCAAAACGTATGATCATTGTGTTTTTATCCTAGTTTTGTTTGTCTACTACACGCAGCAGCCAAATCACTGCAATTGCAACAGTGCCTGCGTGAAACATGGCAACCAAAGACAGACACTGATCAACCAAGAGATTTCTAAGAAGAAAACCATACTAAATAAAATGACCAGTATTTTATGCACCCAGAATCTTTAAAGATATTTTGGAAATACATGCTGTGTGAGAATCTGACCTTATTGTCGAGGTAATGTTTGTGAATCATTGGCTGCCCAGTAACGAAGGTCTGAATGAATTAATGTAATGTATATGAACAACTTTGGTTAACACTTCAAGGTAGCTGTTCGGGTTTGAGAACAATTCATCTGAAAATTGGATAGCCACTTTTTCACTAACTGCATTTCCATTGACCACATAACTGCAATTATGAGTTTATGAGTTTTCTGTCAGCTGCTTTTTGCTGCTGACATTGAACTGTTTTCAGTTGCTGTCTGTTTAAAACTTCCATTTGATAAAAGCAACACTTTATCTGATTTGCAACCACAAGGATTTAGATTTATTAGGGGAGAAAGAAATAAACCTGGATAAAACCTCCTTCAATTTTATGGCTCATAAAAGTAGAAGTCAAGATGACTATAGGAAGGATGAAAAGAAATTCACAGCAATCAAACATTTAAATGTAATTCAAAAAAATATCTGCCATTAAAAAGCCAGACTGGATTGTTTTAGTCCAACGATGTTCTGTCTAAGGTTCAGGCCTTATTATTACAATAAGCTTCAACTCCAGAGTTTGACTAGGAGACTCCAGATAAATTCAATTTAGTTTTCTTTTTGTAGCCATTTCTAGACTGATAAATGACAGTATTTTTGATTCCGCTCATTTAAAAAAATGAAAAACAAAATTTTGCAATTGCGGTGTTTCCATTAAGTAAGAAAAATAAATTGCACAAGAATAAGTTTGTTCACGCAATAAGTTATTAACAAACACACCGTTCAATCATCCTCCAGCTACTTCCTGTTATTTTCTTCTTCTTGGTTTGTGCCAGTGGCAACATTCAGTTGTTGATTATGTGACGTGTGACGCGGAATCCTAACCAAAACATTTTACTGAAAAACAAGAGCTCTTTTGAAAATGATGTGTTTCCATTAAGAAAATGTATTTGCCATTGTTATTGTTATGTTTTTGTCTTTTGTACACAACAATTGATAGTTTAAGTGGTGTAGTAAGATGTAAACAAAACATACATAGTTGACTTCATATTTATATGGTTGACTAAATATTGCACAATTATGTGGCCAATGGAAATGCAGCTGGTGACTCTATTTATAATGTGTTATTGAATATCTGTTAATTAGTGAAGCTATATTGCTTCAGGATATTGTTGAGCCTATGTCATGTTGTCATACAGGTTCTGTTTTATTGCTTTCATCACTCAGTTCTGTCATGAAACTGGAATGGGTGTGACAAGGAAACCTGAACGAAAGACGTGGTTATGCAGTGTGAATTTATTAAGACAGATTCATTTTGTTTGATTATCAAATCTGTTTTTTGATGATAAAAAAGATAAAGAAGTAAACCTTTCTTTCACGGTTCTTCACTCTCGCCTGTATTAAGAGTAAAATTTAACCGTTTTCAGCACTGGTAAAAATAAAAGCACAACATCGCAGAGACATCAGCAGCTTCACTGTGTTCAGAGTGGACACACTAACTGCAGAGCCCAGACATTTCAAAGCTACCTGTACTGATTATCCACAACTCAGAACGGCCCAGTGACAGCGGGAAGATGACAGACGATCCTCTGGGTAAAGTGGGTTGTAGAGAGAGAGAGAGAGATCTCCGTGGACTGGAGTTGTTTTCCTGACACTTCCCACAGATGCTCTGAGGAATTGATGCACAGGGAGCTTGGGATGCTTTGCAAACACCTTGAGTGGTTTCCTTATGGAATGCTATGGAAGGCTGCTGTTGACAAGCATTATGTGTGTGTGAGTTGGTCTGTGTGTTGTCAAAATGAACATCTCTGCTATACAAACTTTTAATTATAGCAACATTTACAAATGGGGGGTGACTGAGAGTCAAAGCTCAAATGAAGGATTCTGTCAACAAAAATGCCATTATTGATTCACTCCATAAATCTGGTGTTTGTAGAAGAGTGGCAAGAAGAAAGCCATTACTGAAAGACCGCTATAAATAGAAAAACTCACAATCTGCTGTAAGCAGCAAACATGTGGGAGAAGGTGAGCAGGTTGAATGGGAACAAAATGGAAGTTTTCGGCCTAAATCTAAAATACTTATGGAGAGTAAATGCAGAAGAATCCAGAAAAGAAAAAAAAAGAATCCGAATAAAATAAAGAAAGTTTCCATCTGATTATTTTGACTAAAAACAGAAGCAAGAACACGTTTCTGTGAAAATAAAATTGCTATTTTGATAGTTTTCTCAACAAAAAATGCACATAAAGTTGATAGAGGATGCAATACTTTTAATATTTCACAGCTACAGCTAACCAAACCCTGGTTGTTATAGTTACTCTGATTAAAATAAATGCTTGCTTTGACAAGTGTAAGTGTAGCATTGGTTACACAACCACAACAATTATTACAACCTCACTACCAAGGCAGACAACAAGGCTAGTTATAGGTTTACAAATGTTGTATTATATTCACAAAGATGTTGATTCAAATTAAAACTTACGGCAGTGAAGTCAACCATGTATGTTTGGTTGTATCTTTTATAGATTCATACAAATAAAATTTTTGAACTGCTGGCTCTCGGTGTTTTCATTGTGTATCGACGGTCCCAAAGGAGAATACTTCACATATTCTTAAAGTGATATTTTTTCCTTTCATTTATAAGAAAATTGTTCATCCACAAAGTCCCTGAAATCCCCAACAAAAACACTGAACTACCCATGCTGTGCCATTAACAATACATTAAAATTCAATAAAGCAACAGCCTGAACATTGCAGAAGTAGCACTGGGATCAAGATTTTCCACAAACAAGACATGCAACTCAACATGCATGTTTTTGAACAACCGTAGAGAGCACCAAGTTCCCACAGAAAGCACCAAGTTCACACAGAAAGCACCAAGTTCACACAGAAAGCACCAAGTTCACACAGAAAGCACCAAGGTCACACAGAAAGCACAAAGTTCCCACAGAAAGCACCAAGTTCCCACAGAAAGGGCTCAGTTTTTTCTTTAAGGTTTAAGACAGGGTAACAGCACTCAGCCATTTCTCTGCATATAATAAATAACATAAAATGTAACCCCCCAAATTAGGGCCAGGACTTTTAACATGATAACTTCTACAAATGAATTACAAAATTTTAACGCAATTAATTTCACATTGATTTTACATACAAAAGCGTGTTTCCGTTACATCTGTAAAAATGATACGCAATGACAACCGCAAGCAACGGACAAAAGAGCTGCTTGTCTTGGCCCACTAAGAATTCATTTTTGTTTCTAAAACTGATCTTATGACACACTGGAAAAGACTATTGTTGCATTCATGCTGAACTAAAAGGAGTTAGCCTATTAGCGAAGCTACTGAAGGCTAATTTAGCATCTCAATGCTAAACATGTAGCAGCACTACAGTCGTCCCCAATGCCAGTGTAAGGTCCACAGTCTACACTATTATTATTGGGTTTTTTTTGGGGGGGGTGGGGGGGGTTACACCATCTACATTGATAGTTTAAGTTGTGTAGTAAGACATTAGTGCAGTGGTCTGTCCTCTTCTTTACAACGTGGTTCTGATGTGAACAGCACTCAAAGGCAGGTGTGATTTTAGGTCTTAAATCTAATACCAACCAGTTTGTGATCTCATGTTTTGCAGTGACAGCACAATTCCTGCTGACTACGACGCCAACGTTACAGATATTTTATACAACATCATCCACTCTGTCCGCTCTGCATCATGATCACGTTCGGCTGGCCAGTCCCGAATGTGATCAGCAATTGATCACTTTGATGGCATCCAAATGTCAAAGTCTGTGAGTTTAAATATCTCTGCAGATAAAGAGAATCACAGCTTCAACAGCAAAGAGTCATGACTGAACCGGCTTTCAGGCTTTATTCCGATGGTGGATCTGAAAGAAAGTATGAGATGTGCACACTGTAACAACACAAAATCCTACCAAGCATTTGTCCAGTTTCTAGTGCAAATATCACAGTAAACCTGAAATAAGAAAAACAAACATAAGCAATATTTCAGAAAGATGTAGGAACTTTTTTCAGTAAATAATTCCTGAGTATTTAAAAAAAATCCAGTTCCATTGGCAGATTTTTCCATATGAATAATCTGCCAGTGGATCTAGAATTATTCCTCAATATTAGGGAATTATTGACTTAAAACAAGCTTCTATTTCGCAGATCTTACTAAAAATACTGTAATAATGTAATAATTTGTGTTTTTGCGGCGCACCTGCCACTTTAAAACCACTCGTCCTTCTAGAGGAGATCAGACTGAGACCTGGAGCATTCTGAAACAGGACTGAAACTTTCAGGTTTACAAACTCTGCATCTCCCTCACATCTTTGTAATCTCTCTCATCATGACCTAATTATCCAGGAACAAACGCCAGCAGCAACTATTGAAGAACCGGTCCAGAAACTCTCATATCTCAACAAAATAGTTTGGACTCTGAACCCAAAAACAATGATTTTAAGAAAAGAAAAAAACAAAACATTCCAACAAAACACGTTCAACCACTCTACTCTGGCCGTGCAGAAGAGTGCACTCAGACCTAATGAACTGAGACAGATGACCAGAAAAAAAAAATGTGACCAGTTCAATAAAGGCAACTGGCAGAGGCAGAGAGCAGCTACAGCCTGCCTACTACGCTACATATATAGGAAGAGCCAGAGGCGCCCCGGAGTCTGATCCCAGCTTTACTCTGCCTAGCATCGGCATAAACATCTAATAGAGCCTAAAAGGCTCAGTTGAGAGCAACACATGCTGGGTAAGTGGCTGAAAATGGGACATGGAAAAGGTTTCAGGACATTCCAAGAACAAAGCATTCAGCATGTGTCTGTTTGAATCTAGGAGACGTGTCCCTATAGTGTGGGTTAAGGCATGGAGAGCGTAGAGAAGTCGATGGTCTTCTGTGAGTTTAAAGCAGCCTTACATATACACATAGGAGTGTTTTCCATCTTTAATGGCATGCGTGTGTATGCATGTGTGTGTGTGTGGGTGTGTGTATGTGTGCGTGTGTGCACGTGTGTGTGCGTGTGTATGCATGTGTGTGTGGGTGTGTGTATGTGTGTGCGCGTGTGTGTGCGTGTGTACTGTATGCATGTGTGTTTGATGGGTATCTTTTTTCATGTCAGTGCATGTTTCTTTTTCAGCTCGTTAAGAAGGCTCTGTGCTGAGATCCATGCGGACGATCAAAAACTAGACAGTTTCTGTAGGCAAACAAGTTGGATTTCATGTACATAAATATGTGATTATTACTGTGAATTTGACTCTGTGTGTCTGAGTTTGGATCAGGGCCAAAGGGGAGTGGTGTGTGGCTGCTAACAAGACCAGCGCATATCGTCACTTAATGGAAACGCAGAGGATGTTTCCTGGGGGTTCAGCAGGCAGCTGTCACCTCTCATGAAAATAGCCAGGAGGGACCAAACAGACGGGGGGAAAGTTGGAAGATAAACTTACAAATGAAATCAAGATCAGCACAAAACAAATACAAGACAAACAGCAAAGTGAGAGAAAGACATTGAAGTACTATACAGCAGAAACATATTCATGTTTTTTCTCAGTAGATATTTATTTTTTTGGCCCTATTGATAAGAAATTCACACCATATTATGTTGCGAAAACAGAATCTTATAATGTATTTTGTCTAGTTCAGGAGTCTACACTGGCTCTTTCCTTCCCTGATGGCTCCTAATCCCTTAAAAACAAAAAAAACCAACTAATATTTTTAAAGGTGAATCTAATAAAAATTGCAGATTTTCTAAATGAATTCCCATTTTGTCTTGGAATAAATGCATTGAATATCCTCAATAAGATGATTTGTAGGTATAGTTTTTGTATTTATTTTCCCCACAAGTATCAACATCTAACAGAAGAAAATATATTTATCACTTTATAATTCTTTTTCTTTTTTTACAAAGTTCATGTTTTTCTTCACGCCAAAACCTAAAAATAGAAGTAAAACAGTGACAGTTAAAAAATGACTACATCATACCTAGAAGAGACATTTATCTCTTATTTCCAAAAGGTCACATAACATTTGTGGCTCTAAATGAGTTTTGTTTCAATAGACTGAGGGTGAAAATGGCTCTTTATACAGGAAAACTTCCAGGTATCTGGTCTAGTTTCTAGTACAAATATCTTTGCTCACTTGAAACTTGTAAGTAACTTTTCAGCAAGATACAGGAGCTTGTTTTAAGTCAATAACTTCTTAATATGGATTAGAAAATACTAGAACTAGATTTTCCTGTGTCAATCGTCCTGTGCGAGGTACCTGGTTGTGTCATGGGAGATGACAATGTTTGAGTCAAGAGCTGGAGATGAATACACAATTCATGAAAAAATAAGAAAACTTGTATGTAACAAGGGGACATAACAGAGTAGATAACAGACTGACATGAAGAAACACAAACAGAGACTGTGGAGATCAATGAAACCAAAGTGCTGGTGAAATGACAGAACCAGAGGAGCTAGACAGAGTGAAGTAGGAACAGCTGAGGAGAGGAGAACAAGGTGATGGACAACAGCTGTGCTGAGAAGCAGGCTGAGGAAGAGTGAAAGATGAGCAGAGCAAGGGAAACCGCAGGAATGGAAGACCACAGAACCTAAAGGGAAAAAACCCTCAAACCATCATAAACAATGAAGAGAAGGGAAGACTAGCATAAAGAAACAATACCAACTGTATCAGTGATAATAAATGCACAAATAACTCAAAGGAGAACCATTTGACCCAGTGATAAAACAAGAAAATGATCTAAACAGAAACCCAAATGATACTCAAAGTTCAAACACCCACTTATCATGGCAGGTTTATGGTGAAATGTTGTTCTTCCTACTTCTAGTTAATTGGCTCTGTCTTCATGTGCTCAGTATATATTTTCTATCATTCAGTTTATTATGCATGACCAAATATATGGGGTAATAAGAGAGGGACAGAGGAAACAACATAACCCCACAGCAACAACAACAACAAAATGGAGCAAATTGACAAAGAACAAAAGGAAAAAAAAAATCAAATGATGAAAGAAATAAAAAAACGTATAATGAGTGGGAGTATTTTTTAAAGCAGGATACAGTACAGTATGTTTGCCAGAGGGAAGCAAGCAAGAAGACTAAGGTAAAAAATAGTTTGTTGCATAAAGATACAGGTCAAAGCTTCATGGCAGGCATGAAGGGGCAAGAAGCTTAGAACAGTCTAAATAACAAATATAAAAGACAAGATGATCAGTACGAGTCGAACAAACACCAAAAAGAAGAATAAACAAAATCTGTCCATGTCAGACAAATGTCATTTTTCAAAATAGCTGAAATGATGGCTGAAAAAAAATAAAACTTATGAAGCACACAACAGATGCGTGTTTGTTAGCAGCATTTCTCTTTAGATGTCCAGTAAATACTTCCTCTGACTCAGAAGAGCGTTTTGTATTTATGGGTTTTAATAGGAAGAGCCGGAGCGTCATATTGACTGGCCCGCTCAGATCCTAATGGCTGCCTTAAATCTCATGGACACACACTGTATTCTGGGGTGAGTTACAGACAAATTAACATGGCGAGCAGAGCCAGTGAGGCCACTTCTGCCAGAAGGGAAGAAAACAATCACTTGAATAATTGTCGGACATTTAGGATGAGTACAGACAGGGGGCAGGCTGATGTGGGGCAGCAATAGGAGGGAAGCAGAGGCTGGAAGAGATTTTCATCAGCAGCACAGAGAGAATGAGACGAGCTTTAGAGGGAACGAGGAACACAATGTGCTCGCCTTCCATTATAAGAATCGTAAAATACTTTTAATGACCAAATATTGGGCTCTTTGAAACAAGATATTGGATCATATTACAAGCCTTATGGTGTCACACTTTGCTTCTCCCATTTTACTGCAGGCAGGCTGAATAATGCCTCTGGGTGTGTGTGTGTGTGTGTGTGTGTGTGTGTGTGTGTGTGTGTGTGTGTGTGTGTGTGTGTGTGTGTGTGTGTGTGTGCGTGCGTGCGCATGTGTGGTTATGCATTTCTGAGGTTGTCAGTTAATTCACTGTAAACCCATTACTATTAACGGTTACCTGAAACGAGATTTAAGGAAATCTACACAGCTTACGGTGTTTAATATGTAAATGGCTTATTTCACATTTAAAACATGTTTCAAATGCTAATCAATATGGCAACATGGCACTATAAGGTCATCTTTATGTCTGGGACAAAGAAAAGCAGAAATCACATTAGTATTTAACCCCTCAACTTAGAAAAAACACTATGTAATGTAATTTTATGTGAATGACCAATAGGACAGTCTAAGTAAATTTTTTTAATTTATGGTTTTTTATTATTCTACAGATAGAAATGTGAAAAGTGGAGCATACATATCTATTCATCCCCCTCTATTTTGGTGCTAATAATAAAATCCTGTGCAAACGATCTTTTTAAAACGATATCCTAAATATCACAGATCTCCCTGAGGTGTCCCAGTGGAGGAGAGCACCGGTCAGAGAAGCAGTCATGGTGTTCACCATAACTTTGGGGGAGCTGCTGGAGACCAACAATTCAGGTGGAAGAGGTGCTCTGTATTATGCAATATTCATACTTTGAATGTCTTTGTTCTTCCATTTGAGTTTCTACTGCTTCTAAAAAAAAATACAAAGCACTTAAAAAACACCAGCTGGTTTTTGGCAATCGGTAAATGTTTTTTGGTGTCTGGAAAATGAGCCATTTTGAAAACCCTCCAGAATGTAATGTCACAAATCACAAAGATGTTGTATTTTGAGGAGTGTCTTTCTTCCCTGTACTTTTAAAACTTGTTGATAGAGAGCGTCCTTTCTCCATTTTCTCTTTGTCCTTTCTCATCCTGCTGTGTTTGCGATGCAATGTCAGGTTTGGATAACTGCAATCTGATGCAAGAGGAGAGAAAATGTCTCACACCGGCTGAACTTGAAAGGAGTGTTTGTCACACAATTGGAGCTGATCAATATGAGAATCTAAAGGAGGATAATATGCTAAACCTGATGCTAAATCAGTTCCTGAGAGGGACTACATCTGTTCCAACTACAGTTTGTTCCCCAGAACATCAACTTACAGATACTAAGATCTAACGGAGAAAAGAAAAATACATTTTTGGTCTGTACAAAAACAATATAATTCTGAAAATGTAACGTATTGATATCTTAAAACAAGAATAGTCCTATAGTTTGATGGTTGAAAACTGATCTATAGGACTAGAAAATACTAAATGAAATGTAAATAAAATGACTATTTTGATCCTTATGTATCTGAGATTTTGATTAAATTAATACTGGACTGAAAAGATAACACTCAGTTAAAACCAAACTTCTTCATGTCTGTGATAAAATTAGGTTGAAGGTAATCTTATCCCTTTACCAGCGTGTTGCTTCTGGCTGGAAGCAATAGAAACATTTCCAGAAGAAGCTAAAGATAAAGATATCAGTAGGAAGAGTTTTCAACCTCAAAGATTTGGAGAAAAATAGATAAAAACACCAAAATTAAAAGTGAAATGAAACATTTTTTGGTGACCTCTCCAGGTTTGACTCTGTGGAATATTAGGGTTGAGGCTTTTTTTGTAAGTTTCTTTTTTCTTGATCTTGTCTTCTTTGATCTTTATTTTAATCCGGCAAAATAAACTAAGCTAAATATTACGAACCCCTATTTCTACCTACTGAAAAATTACTTACCGCTTAACAATATAAGTGTTTGCATTTCTCCTTTAGTGCTTTAGCTCTTTTTGGAAAAAGGAAAACTCACCACAAGCAAGCATAGAAACATTTTTTGCGAAATCAAGAAAATTATTTAGAATTTTGCTGTTTATATCAACCTTTTCTAATGTGATACTTCAAAATGTGCAGAAAAAGAAGCCGATGAAAAACAAACATATTATAACCATTCCAAGTGAAAATTCACACAATCCTTCATAAATATTTCTGCCTTTAAGAACATCCATACATTTTCTTTACACCCTTGTTCTTAGTGGGGTCAGGAGGGTTGCCAGTGCCTATCTCCAGCTGACCTTCAGGGCGAGAGGCGGGGTCACCCTGGACAGTTAGCCAGTCTGTTACAGGGCAACACAGAGACAAACAACCATGCACACACACACACTCACACCTAGGGACAATTTAGAGAAACCAAAAGTCATGTTTTTGGACTGTAGGAAGAAGCTGGAGAGAACCCACTCATGCACAGGGAGAACACACAAACTCCATGCAGAAAGACCCAGAATCTTCTTGCTGCAAGGCAACAGTACCAACTGCATGTGCATTTAGAAATTGGGTCTTGGTGGTAAAACTCAACAGGAAATAATCAAGATCAATAGCAAACAAAGTCTGCAGTCATGTGATAGCAAATGAAATTGAGTGCTTTCAAGTCTTCTCTCATGGAAAAAAAAACACAGCTGCTATCGGCTGGCAGTGAATGTCATTGCTGGTGAACAAAGGGAATTATGCCTTGAAGTCTTAAGTAATTGAATCTCCAAAAGGTCCTCGATTTACCCTATAACGTGATATAAAGACTCAGACTGGGTGTGCAGTTGACAGAACTGATGAACATGTATGAAACAGCATCCAGAAGAGATGACAGACAGCAGTGCCATTAACCCAGCCTCCTATTTCATGTGGTTCCTGCCTCAGAGGAAGTGAAGATGTGAGAGCATAAACCCCGGGAGGGTGTTCTGTTACCAAGACGGTGTGGGAACACTCCTAACACTTTGGCTGATACACTAATATCATCATGACTTGACCTGTCAGGACTCATATGCTTCGCAAAGAGGTGAGTCAGTGTCGTTTACAGAGAAGTGTCTATGGCAACAACTGCCTTCAATTTTTCGTAACGTAGATTCTACAAGATGTTGGACGAATGCCGTAGGTCAGCAACACACAGGCGCACTGACATGCCTTTGGTCCACATCGGCCCACATCCATGATGCAAATCTCACGTTCCACCACATCCCTGAGCTGCTCTATTGGACGGAGATCTGGTGACTGTGGAGGCCATTTGAGGACACCGAACTAATTACCATGTTTCAAGAAATCACTTTGAGAATTTTGAGTGTTGAGACACGACACGTCATTCTGCTGGAAGTAGCTGTTACAAGATGGGTACAGGGCAGTCACGAAGGGCAGCACATGCTCAGCAACAGCACTGAGGAAGGCTGGAATATTTAATGTCAGTTGGTGCTCAAAGTGTGACAAGAAAATAATCTCCTCACCCACTGCATTTGAGGCAGTTTTGATGGTTCCATGCTTTTATTTTGCATGCACTGAATTCTGTTCTCACAGCTGAACTTAAGTTTACCTGACCATGCAGCAGCATTTTAATCCAACTGTCCAATTATTGCAAAACTGTGTTAAATATACCATAATTATGTTGTTGTAGTGCTTTCAGAGTAGGTATTCTGTATATGTTGGATGTCGCAAGTGGTTAGCTGAAATACTGTTAGCTCTGTATTATCTCAAACCAGTCTGGTCATTCTCCTTTCAACTAGAATCACTTCAAGATGTTTGCACACCCTGTCACCTAAGTACGCTGAATTACTACCATGTGACTGCGACTGATTCGCTGATATGCATTCATTGTCTATTACACAATATTTTAAGCTCAAAACTGGAAAGCTTCCCATTCCTAAAATATTGGCCTAAGTCATTTTGTGCCAGAAGTTGCTTTTGTTCATTTCTTTATTTTTTCCTTTTTGGGCAAAATCACTTTTGGCAGAAAATGACTTTGGTCATTATTACAGGAAGGTGACAATATGCTACTGCAGTAGGACTTCCAACATTAGAAATCAATATTTGACAAACACAGTATGAGCACTGTGTTACAGTGTTGGAGTGATGAACATGTGAGGACACAGAACACTGCGACATTGTCAACTGACTGAAGCATAATAGAGAAGTCTTACCTTTTTGGCTGTCAATGACAAAATTGCCCTCATCATTTCCTGTGGTGATTTTGTACGTGATTCCATCCCCATCAGGATCCTTTGCCAGCACCGTGGCAACAAGTGTGTTGGGCCCCGCATCTTCTGACACAAACGTCCGGTATCTGATGAGATACATGCAAATAGCGCTGTCAATTCTTTACCTACGCTCCATGTGGGACACATCTGGAAACTGCTGTAAAGACAAGAGTTTGTTTTCAAATTGAAAAATGTCAACATCCCTGATGATTGATGTTAAGTCAGTAATCCAATTTTTATTAATCCATACCTGAGTCTAACACAGGTTTCTTGAGCAGAGGATGAATAACCAGCTCTGAATTGGGAATTCAGAGATTAACAATAGATAATCCATAGGATAATCCAGGTCCAATGTGTGTTCACATTCTGACTGACTGAACAAAGTCATAAAAAATATCTACAAAATTAGGAAAATCACTGACCAACGGCTCCTTGGGAGAGCAGATATGAGTTTTACAATCCTCCACCATTAAAATCTGGTCATATTTTAATACAGCATCAGCCAAAAATTCTAAAACGTCAGTGAAGAAGCTTTTATTAAACCTTAGAGGTGAATAAACTACTGCAAAAAGCAGTAGGAAATAACAGCCCATTTTAAAATGTTGGAATGGGTCATTGGGGGAATTTTATCTGCAGACAACAGCTAAACCACCACCTTGACCAGAAGACATGGAGAACCAAAACATGCATAATTGTCAGAAAACACACTTTACTCTCTGTTGGAAGTTCAAATCTCAGTTAATATATACTGGCTATTTATAATCACATTTCTACAGAGTAATTTAGATGCAAATTATGGAAAATTAATGCGAACTTATAACCATCGTCATGGTGAAACAAGATTGGTGAAGAGACAAGTTGTGGATTAAATATCCGGTGGCATGTGGATCCTTTTCAGTTACAAGAAGACCAGAACTGCTTAAAAAACATGGACAAGTGGTGTAAGAAAAGTGATTGAAAAAAAACTAAATAACCTTGCAGGAATAAAATACATGAAGATCCATCAGCGTTCCATCCACCTAAAAAGCTTGAAGTAGTAGTTTTGTAACAAGATAATGTGAATTTCTTGAGCATTAAATAAAGTTTCTGTTACGGCCCCTGGCCTCTTGAGGCTGTCCAGGCTCCCTTTTTGTTATGCAGGATCAGCTGTGGGAGCACATCTTCCTGATTGGCTGTCTGAAGGCTGCTGGAGAGCAGCTATACCATTGGACCAGCAGAGGATTGTCAAGCCAATCAGCTGTTGATGAGGTCCACCTGCACACTACAAAAGGCTCCTGAATTCATTCCTCTAGGGGGGCAGCTAGTTGGAAGAGGCTCTGTGAAGCTGTCCCCATTTGTTTGTTTGGTACTTGCAAACTGCTTAGGTGGGTTTTTGAACTAGTTGGTCTTGTTTGTTCCTGTTTGC